>JAYMTB010000538.1:0-13765 GCA_036897585.1 Francoa sonchifolia | reverse complement strand
TATTTATGATAAAAAGATGCATCCAATTGTCTTTGAACCCTTAATTAAATGCTATTACATATTAAAATAGACTCGATTACAAAATGGTAAACAAAATTATTTAAAAATATTCAATCCATTTTTGAAAAATAAAGTCTTTAGGACAATTACAAAAATTCCCCCTGTGATTTAAATTTTTAGCAATTACAATTATGGATCAATTTTGTCATCTTTTAATTAACAGTTAATTCAATATTTATCGAAAAAACTTATATATATATATATTTTTTTTTTCTGCCCAAACTATAATAAATTAATGATAAATTTTGTAAAAATTTGCATTAATAAGTTAATAGTAAAATTGTGCATATGCAAAAACTGAAAGTTGCAGGAGAAGTAAGCACAAATATTTAAATTGCAGGAGAATCTTTATAAATTGAATTAAATATATGGGTGTAAAGTGTAATTATCCCAATCCATAGCCCTAACCCAACTTGGGACCCTAAATTGGGCCGAACCTGAAAATAGACCCGGATCCGGACCCGGTCTTGAAAAAGGTTGAGGAGCTGGTTTCACTTTCACTGCTCAAAGTCACGCAGAAGAAACAAAAACGCCAAGAGAGAATATGGCAACGAACAGCGCTCCAGATCCCTCCAATTACCAGAAATATGGTGTTCCTTTGTACGGAGCAGCGTGGATTCCTCCACAGAATGTTAGATCTGATCATAAATCCGAACAACAACCAGAAGATGAGCAAAAAGTTGAAGCGGATGATGCTGCTTCCGAAAACAAGTCTGTGATGGCGCAAGAAGTGTTAACTTCTCAATCGTACCTCGTTTTTGCTGGTGGAGGTGGTGAAGGACGTAGCGGTATACCTAACGCTGTTATTCTTGCTCATTATGATGTGGGCTCTAATTCTCTCTCGGATCAGCCGGTAAGATCATTGTTCTCTGTCTTGAATATGAGTTCGGATTAGATTATTTTGTTTGAACAGTTTAGAATTTGAAGTATAGATTGATTAATTGTGGATCTTGTTGATTTAATTATGTGCGTTTATGTCTGTGTGTTCAGATCAATATTTGTTTTTGTTTCAAATGTTAGTAGTAGTTCGCAGCTACAGAGAACAATTGTTTCATTTATGGACGCAATTGTGTTATTTATAGCTCCAGTTGCTTAATTCCTTACGTTTAAGTGAAATATACTGGCATACAATTCGTGCTGCATACCTTTGTTCTAATTTGACAAGTATTGTTGTTATTATTTATCTTTTTCTTTTATTTCAGGTGGTTAAGCTTGGAACTGGTTCCGATTTGCCTTATAGAATTGCCGTTCACCCAGGTCGAGATGGCGTTATTTGTGCAATGCCAACTGGTTGCAGGTATTTATCCTATCCTTTTCCTTAATGAGACACGAGTTAAATGGAGAATGTCACATGTGGTCTTCATTATGGACTAATTTCTATGATTCTATTGTGCCTGCAGATTGTTTGAATGGGATAGAGTCGAGAGCGCCGAAGTCCATAAATTGGGTCTAAAAGCATCAAACAAAGTGCTCACCCTGTTAGAAGACATTGGACAACAGAAATCATTGATGTTTAACCATGAAGGTTCTATATTAGCTGTTGGTGGAGAGGTAGATCATCTTGATGTTTTCTTTTAAAACTATTATTTACCTGCCTTCTGTAATTAAAATGCCTTTGCCTCAACACGCGAATGAAAAAAATCTAGTTACCCAAAATGAAAAACATTAAGCAATTCTCTCTTCCAGTTTGATGTTCCCATAACCATCTCTCCAGTTGCTGCCAAGCCCTAATATGTGCTCTAATGTTACATTTATGAGAATTTGAAGGTCCATGTATGCTAATAAGTTATTTTTTCTAATTTCTATTAATTGATATAATAAGCAGTTAAGGTATATTCAAGCACATAGTTTTTGGGAGAAAGTATGCTCCTTGTTTCAGCTGCAGACTTTAGGCTGTGCCTCTGAGCCACCCATCCATGACATCATGATTGTGTGCTTCATATGTTGCTATACATTATTCAAAAGTAGAAAAAAGATTCCTTTTATTGCAGAAATAGCTTGCTATTTGATGATCCAGTTTTGATGCAGTACAGGATGGAAATTTAAGGGTCTTCAAGTGGCCTGCCATGGAAATTATTATCAACGAGGCTAATGCTGCTGGAAAAGACTTAGATTTCAGGTTTGAAAATGTGCTTGAAATTTTTTTAGAAAATAAAAATTGTACTTATTTGATTTGAATCACATTATGCTCATACTTCAGCTCGGTTATCTTGCAGCCCTGACGGAAATTTTTTTGTCTCCTTGGGAGATAAGGGTCATTGTAGAGTTTGGGATTTAACTTCATCAATGGCTGTGGCTTCTCTCTCGAAACAAAATGTAAGTGTTGAATTGATTCTAGTAATTGTTTCAAAAATCGAACACCATCTCTTTAGCTTTAGGTGCACTTGTTTTGTTTAGATAGCGGATACATGTAAAAGAAGATTAGGTCTGATGTTGTTGACACACATCACTTGTTACTATTGATTGTTGCTTTCTGAACATCAAGAAAAGGATAAATTAGTGAAGATTATTAAATACTACAGCCATCTGAATTGATAGCGACTCGATTTAAAAAAATTCATTTCCCTATTGTTCTGTGAAAAATCTTTGTTGCAACTCTGAACTTTCTTTACTTTTTGGTTGGATTCATTTTTTTCTCTTTTGATTTGATCTTCCTTCTTTCTATTGGGCTTGGAATAATTGAACTTATTCTGTTTCACAGGATGAGATTTTCGGATTCTGCAGATTTTCGCAAATGCAAAACAAGAGACAGGTGCTGTATGTGACTGCAATGACAGGTGATATTCCAGACTTGGAAGGATTTTTCTCTTCTAAAGTGTCCTCCTATGTTACTTCCCTACTCTCTCTCTCTCTCTCTCTCTCTCTCTCTCTAACTGCTAAGTGATTGTTTTACATAGATCGAGGTGGATGTATTGTAAAATGGGATGCAACTTCGTGGAAAAGGATGGCATCAAAAAAAGTAGTCCGTGATCCAATTTCTGCATTCAATGTTTCACCTGATGGAAAGCTCCTTGCAATGTAAAAATCCTGAACTTTTTATGTTTCAAGTGCCCGAGGACATGAATTTTCACCATATGAAATTACAAGAGGGGACTGAACCATCTATCATAAGTCCCATCACTAACCTGTTCTCCCCTTGTGATTGGTTGTCATGCAGTGGAACGGTTCAGGGAGACATTTTCATTATACACTCAACAAGTATGCGGGTTCAGAGAATGGTTAAAAAAGCACACCTTGTCATAGTAACAGCATTAGCATTTTCCCGTGATTCAAGGTAGTTAGGAAACATGTTGGCATATAGTCTTCCTATAATAATAAAGCATGCTGCACAATTGTCTTCCGAAAAAGATTAATGATAAGGAAACCACATTGTTTTCTAAACAGGACCTTGGCATCAGTATCCTTGGACTCAAGCGCACGGGTGACAATAATCGAAGACAAGAAGGAAAATGGTACGTACCTCCCATTATCTTCTAATTTGTTAGTTGTATGTATGCTGACACTTCCAGACCTCTAGCCCTGTGTGTTGAAGCTAAAATAATAGCACAAGTAGGCATAAAATTGAACCCAGATGATTTATTTCGAGTGCTGGGGATGATACTAATTTGATAGAAGTTAGAAATATAGACCATCATGACCCATATATCTATCTATACATCATTTTATTCTGTAATTTGCACAACTTTTAGACACATTTTTAAGAATTAGAGTTTCTCACATTGTCCACCCCCGTTCACTAACTTTGGCCCAGAGTGACTTAGCATCTGTACGAGGTGACCAATATACCACCTGATACGAGAAAGAGTTGGAGAAGGGTTGGTCCTTGTTCAATTAAAAGGATAGGTGCTAAATAGGAAATCACGGGGGAAAGAACTTTTAGAATAGATAGACAAAAGTACTCTTAGGGTAACCTAGAGGAAGTTTTGCCCAGCACTCGAGTTTTTAGGTGTTCTTTTACAATTGTCTGCCAGCATCTAAACTGTAAGCCTGTTTTAGAAATGCTTGTTTCTGAATTCTGCTTCTTTAGAAATTCTAATGAACTATGGATAATAACACTACTTGAGCTGCTCCATCTCCTCTGGCATTGTAGCACGCCATGTTATATTATCTCAATTTAAGTTAACCTCATTTGCAATGAAAAAGAACTTTCATAATCATAATTTCCATTTTCTATGCAGCTGGATTGGGGTTCTGGACCTTAGTGTTTGTTATTCTACTCGTGATTGCTGCGTATTTTGTGAAAAACAAAGGATTACTCGATTACTAGGGGTTACATGTTTTTACTGTTTAAACGAGATTTTTTTTTATGGCTATAATGTTTACTAAATTTTCCTTTGTAACTTATAGAGATTATCATAATCACATTATTTGAATTTCTGTAAACAATGACTATCATAGTTTCAGTTCAAATTATTTGAATTTCGGACAGACCAAAAATTGACTAAAATTATTAAATATTTGGAAAAGTGATATAAATGACAGTTAGTGAAATCATGTTTCTCAAATGGTTTTTATTGAATAAGCTTCATATTGGTTTATTTATTTTTTTTCGAAATTTGGTAAGAAATTGCGTACTCACAATGTGATTTCAATGCAAATTTGAAATCATATTTTGAAAATGCGAGTTGTAATGAATATTAAAATCGTATTTCAGAAATTCCATTTTATGAAAATCTCCTGGTACAACCGGACTGATTAAACTAGTTATTTTTCCTTAAAACTGAAAAAATAGAAGATATCACTCTGCCTTTTATTACATTCACTTTTCTTATATAGTTTTCCAGTTTCCAATTTTTCATTACTTAACTACTGATTACCGACTAAATTCGATTTCAAATTTCTTAGTACAACCAAAATCAAGAGATTTTATCCCCAAATCAAATAAAATCATCAACTAAGTTACAATACAATAGTACAGGATCACACATTCGAATTTCGATAAAATCATAGTGAAATTTTGGAATATTTTTAAATAATTAACACACCGAGAGGTAGGCCTTACTGTAAGCCCCATCTTATCTCTATCAATTTTTCATTACCCTTTTCTTTAAGTTTTTGTTATCTAGAGGGGGAGAGTAATCGGTAAGAATTGTGATTCATACCTCTTTCCCTTGATAGCATGTACGCTGCAAGCTCTTGTGCTTCAATCTAACAATAAAAAGCTACCGCCATCTCACTTTGGAAACAACTTTAGCCACAATCAAGTTTCGATTTTGAAAATTATCATGACAAAAATCTCGATGCTCGAGTACAGTTCATGAAACAATTAAATGAAGAACTTAATTTCCCTAGCTTTCTCGAAATGTGTTTTTCTTTTCAAATTGTTGTTAAATTTTGAATTGACATAGAAACATACAGTGTAGTTAGGAAGTTTCTCTTTGAATCGATGATTGTGACAATCTGAACAGCCTGTTGAAGAAGGTCAAAGGTCACTCTGGAGACAAGACAATGAGAGAAAAATTCTCGGTCTTCCAGAATTAAAAATTGTAAGTAGCATCATTGGCGCTTCCTTTGGTAGAGTGAATAACCAACAAGTGCAGACATGAGAAAAGTCCATAACACCTGCATCAAGTTGAGATGCATAATGAGGAATTATAAATCGGGGATTTGAAAAACCCAAAACAGTTCTGACTGTTAAGTTATTAAGCTGGATACACGCTGAGGCGTTACCAGAAAAATGAAGGCTGGAGAAAGGAATTTTAAATCAAATTCAATTCTAAGCAACCAAAAACAGCATTAAGGAAAAGGGTGTTTGATGTAGTACTGTATTGATTGTATGCCATCGTTCGAGTTTTTTAATCCTAGATTGCATGTCATCAATTATGCCTTCTATTGGAGAAACATCCCTACTTGGCGAGGAATCTGTAGATGAACTGCAGCCCTGTTTATTCCAGAGAGTATTGCACTAAAAATCAGAGACAGGAAACATGAAATTTTGTGCAGTCATAGATGCAAACAAATTCACATGTTACTGGTTTTTTAATTCATATGCACACCAAGAAGCACAGCCATTTAATAACTTTACCGTGACTTTCAGAGGAAATATTACAATAGGCATGTTGAACTATTAATGTTCTCATTCACACCTCGGAGCATATACGTTACCAAACATTTTAAAAAACTAGGAACTTCATGAAATGCTTATACCATTATGGAAGCAAATAAAGTTGGGGAATGGGTTTCAGATCTCTTTCATTGGAGGCCAGCTAAGATAGTTCAACACCGCGGGATACCGATAACTGGTTACAGAATAGCTATTTTCACAAGTGGCTGGATGTTATCCCATTAACTTTAAAAGTAAAATACCTGAGATTGAATTAAATCCACAAGTTCTTGCAACCTAGCAGCTTGCTGACTGTGAATTCCGCCTGAACTTCTTTCCAGTGCAGGCAATCTTTCCAAAATTATTTGAAGGTAACTCTGTTATATCAAGTACGACAAGGTAATCAGCAGTCTATATCACATAAATTGATACCATTGCTGAATTATGTTGTAGCAAAAAAGCACATATGATTATAGGATATCTATCAAGTACTAAAGGGAAACCTTTGTCGTGTATGAGTCATCCAATTTAAGTATTGAACCAGCAGCGGCTACGGCCTCTTTATTAACCCCTTTGATTTGTAGGTAAGGACTAGGGACATTTTGTAGATGATCAACTTCGATAAGAATCTAGAGAAGATAACCAAAAACCATATTTAATCCAGTGTACAATAGCCTTAAACATCTACATCATGTTAAGACATGAGAAAAGAGAAAAAATAGCGTGGGATATAGACTATATTAAGGATTTAAAGAGTGTAAATAAGAATTAAAACATAAGAACCTAATTGGGCAGGCAGTAATTCCAAAGTTTGATCCATCATTAAATGACATCAAACTGAGGTCAAGGTATTACAATATACGTCAAATCATTGACAATTTAGCCTTAGGTAGAGAAAAAACAGACACCTTGTTCCAGCACATTTGAAGACTGCTCGCTCAATTTAGTATATACACAACTTTTTATGCTCTCATAAAGACTAGGAAGAAGTTTTCTATATATCTATATAAGTTAGAGAAAATCTGATGCATGAAAATATGAAGGAAAACTAGATATATTAAAATGAACATAGTACGATAGAATACTTGGAGCGAGTAAAGTCAAAAAGCAAAACAGATACAACTTCAGTCATACATTCCAGAGAAGACTTTTAATTTTTCAGCAAAAAATCTCATACAAATCTAAACACGTAACCTTTCCATCTTGGTAGATAAATGCAGATGCTTCGATATAAGCTACAGCTTGATAGCTGCATCAAAAAAGAACACAGACAGTCACCACAAAAATCATAAAATCAGCATCAAGGTCATGCGTCAAACATACTCACTCTGGTTTCAATAATAGCTCAAGAAAGGGCTGCACAAGAATGCAACAAACCAACAATGAACAATCAGCTTTTAAACATCAAATACGAAGCTTACCCAAGGTTAAGAAGGCCAGCAACCGTACTAATGCTAATATCAAAATCCACTTTGGGTTGAATGATGAAGTTCCCTTCTCTTATAGGCTAACAAATACAAACATCGGAAAAATAAGAATCAATTGTTTTTCTGTGATTATATGACAGCAAGGACTCCACATATTAACACTTCAAGCAAATTTCCTACAAACCTCTCTTATCAGCAATGCAAATCTGCCTTCACATATTCTTACTCTTATGCAGTCACATTCTGCCAGCTGCCCGTTAGTAGGAATTCCAGGAATCCTTAAATACATATCAATGAAATTCTGAACAGAACTGCAGAACTTTGCTGGATCAAGGATTTTCAGAATATCTTGGTAAGTCACCTGTCATTTGTTTAAAATCAATACAAGAATGTCAGAGGAGGCAATCATGTTATTGTTATATGTATTTAAGACAGAAATCTTTATCTTACTTGCTTATTACTCTTCAACACAAACAATGAGCTCTCAGGGGAAAGCACTGGATCGAAGTCATTCCGAATTTTGAGCTGCAATGAGATTAAGCATCTAGATCAGTGAGTTCAATACCTCCCTTAAGTGTGATAATCGACATTTAAGAATGATAATCAGGACAACAGCGTAATTGCTGAAGAATGCTCCAAAAATCTGACAAAGGAAAAATTTTATATTTAAAAAATGCAGTCTATCTATTGCAGAAAATCTCATGAATTCTTTGTACTTCCAGTATCGAATGTGTCCTTTTCATCTAATCTCCCAAGTCAAATTCCCAATTTCAATTAAGCAATGAAAACTTAAAGTCCACATTACCAACTCACTTGAAATTGCTAAAAACATCAGCCAAGTGTCAAAATTTGAAGACTGACATACTTTTTTAACTTAATTCAACAAAAAGATTTCAGATAGTTGCAAGTATACTGACATGAGCATGAACGAGGTGTGGTTCAATGTGCTGCTGGAACATTGGAAAGACTGTCATCATGATTTCATTTTGGGACATAAAGCACCCCACTCTACTTTTATCCCTTTGAACACGAGAAATTAGATGCGAATGAACACCTCCAACCTGTTTTTGCGAAAAATAAAATGTAAGTCAGAAACTGAATTTGACTTCAAAAGGTCAGAGATCCTCAAAGATGGTGTAGGAGAGGTCATCCTTACAACAGCAATCCACAAGTCAAGTGATTTCCGGATGTCAGGATGCAAAGCATAAACCCCTTCAAAGATTATCTGATCAAATCAAACAAATATAATTTTAGAGTTATGTCAATCCCATAAAAATCTACTTCAATTCACAAGAAAATACAGCTGCAGTGATATAATAAAAATTTGGATTAAGATTTAGTTTAGAAGTCCTTGGAGACCATTCACATGGTAGCCTCAAGTGGATGGCATGCAATCGGGTCTTTGGACTAAATTGTGATACTGATTTTCACAAGGTTAATTACTTATTTCAGAAGTAGCCTCCATCCATGAATTACCAGCCGCTGATCTGACTCAGTCTGACAGCTTTGGTGCTTTTATAAGGAGCTACATCCATAAAGAGTGAATCTTTCTACTTCCAGATCTCAACATTTTAGGGTCGCATGTTAAACTTATGGTAAATAAGAGAGACACAAAATAAACTAAGACAAGAAAGTTTCAGAGCAATGTACAATGGAACTGACAACAGACCACTCCACATTCTTCAGAAACTTCAAGTTCCTTGAAGCCATTCCGAGCACCAGTCTCCAGGTCAAATATGGGTACTTTGGTTCTTCGACCATTCCTTATGTCATCAATATTCTGCAAATAACTCGCCAGAATAAATTATTCCACATATAATACTGACAAAATCAAAACAAAATTTAAAAGAAATAAAAAAACTAAATTATATGCATATTTTAGATTTGCAATACTTTTTGACAAAAAACTTCAAAATACTATCTTATTCTTGTAAACCGTATCTATGAATTTAAATTAATGAACCCGTATATTGTCATCACATATTTTAGATGAAGATGTTGTTGACCAAGGGCTCACAGGAAAGTAGACAAGCGTGGATGAAATTAGCATAGTGGTAACACATTTGCTCAGGATCTTTAATGTTTTTCTTTTTTTTCAAAACATATTGGTCAATCAGCTTACTGACACGCCATCTTTTGTAGTAGCCCAAACTTATTACGCAGCTAGAATCCACAATCCAACTCAATGAGATCACCAGGATCATCAATGCCTTACCTTTGAAAGCAAAGCTAGATCAAGAGAGCTAAAGTCATCATACTTAATATCCTTTGCTTGTTCAGATATATAATAGCTTTCAAGAGAAACGACTTCACAACCAACAATATTTGCCATCTTATGAGCCAAACTAGTTTTTCCAGATCCACTTGGACCTCCTGCAACAAGAACAGCAGCAACAAAAGTAACTCAGAGCTCGAACAATTTTAAACTCTAAGTTAGCACTCTACAAGGAAAGAAACTACAGCCGTGCTAGCATGCTAGGTCTTTCAGGTTCAAAGGGGAAATTTTTGAATGAAGTACTTTACATAATTTATAAACCAACATGACAAGGTTGACTTCAATTCTGTCAAAGAAAGTGTAAGCATATTGAATCCTAGAGTGAGAACCCACCCCACAACATATGAGCTTCAAGACACTAGCTAAAATGATGTGAAAGATAATTGTCCTTGCTACCAAAAGAAGATGCGGGTTAAAGGAGCCTTGAAGAGGTATTAGCACTTCATAGAATTTTTAATGTTTTCTGCAATAATTTGGTTGCAGAGGTTCAAAACACAAAACTATTTTCATTGAAAACAAGTCAATTTTTCAAAGAAAAGAAAGAAAAAAGTAAAGAACAGACATACTTATAAACTGGGCAATATGAAGAACAGACATACTATCATCCCTAATTAAGGACATGGAAATATACACAGATACACTTGGGGATCAGGCCGCAGCCACCTCCGGCTTACCAATTCCAACTATGACTGGAAGTCCTTTATTCTCCAACAAAGCCTGAAATCACAAACAAAAGACATAAAGTTTGGATTGGACCACATATCAGCAAGCTCTTAACTTTATAGATTTCACAATGAGCTCCTCCAAAACAATTCCTTAGCACCTTATCTCAAAAACTCTCACTATTCACCTGTATCGCTTGAACAGAAAGAAGCAATCCTCTATCCAAGTCACATGAATCAGGCATTGGTGCAAGTTTGATGGTATCCCTGAAAGAGGAAGGATCTGCGGTTGCTTCATGAGAGAAGTCTAACAGAATAACTGCCTATTTTAACAAAAATAGTTACAAAGTAATAATGGATTATCCAAAGTTGAGGTGGTATACCAGCTGAGCTCTCAGTATCCAGAGGATCGGATGAGACAAACTGCCACGTTGCTACCATAGGTTCCATTTTAGATTTTGTCGGGGATCGAGTCCAAGGCTGAGATAGATCCTCAAGCTTTGTAACAAGGTTTGGAGTAACACGGATTGGCCTTGGTGCAACAATAACCCTTTCTTGATTACTAGGTACAGGTATATTAGACAAAAGTGGTGGAGTATTAAGGCGTGGTACACCTGCAAAACAGATTTAACTAATTGGAGATAGCAATAAATATCGCCTACATTATCATCTTTAAAAACCACACAGACAAAACAAAAAATGAAAAATGAACCAGATTCCAACCTTTCCTCTCAAGAATCAATTCCAGATATGATTTAGTGATCCAGGGCCCACTGATACCCATCCTTAATGCTTCTTCCCCAACTGTCTACAGAAAATGAAAATAACCATGAACATTTGTAAGTTTTGGTTGACAATCTATGTGTGATACAAGCAACCACATCACTTAACCAGACACTTATTTACTAAATCCCTTATTATCCAGAAATAATAATGTGAAAAACCAATATACTAAAGAACAAAAAGTAGTTCAGCAAACTTTCCTCGATAAATAAGGTCTATAGAGTAGCTAATCATGATGTATGCAATCTACAAGATAAGGTAGAATACAAATCTGCCTCTGTGTTCAACTGCAACATGTTCATCATATAGGCTACATAATTAACTATTAAAGCTACCAATGTTCAATGGATATTGAACTCATATACTACAAGAAAAATTAGCATTGAACTGAAGCATGAACTCCTCAACCTCGTCCCAAATAGACTTAGTGGGCTATATACAATCTTACTATTCCTCTCCCTTCTCTTCCCAGTAGAGGAAGAATAACCAAAATTTTGCATAATTACCATATCTACCAATAACGCATACTTGATAATTCAACTGATCCTACATATAAGGTTAAAATCCAAGCCAAAACTTTGACTAAATGTTAGTGATAATTAAAATTTCAACAGAAAAAAATAAGTTCATACTTTTCTGTTAGTGCCCCTCAGCACCATGAATGTCTCGCTAAGAGTATCTATAGTTTCAAATGACATCAGGACATTGCTATTACTGACAGTTGAAGATTCCCGCTTATAACTGACAACAACAGTGTACCCCAAAGCCAGCAATCCACCTAGTGTCATTCGTCCAACCTGTTCCAATGTCACCAAGAAGAAAAGGAGAACACATGGAAAAAAAAGAGGTGAGAAAATTACCTAAAGTGGTTAAGAGTTAAGAGAATCTCACAATATCTATTTTTTGGGTGACCACTAACATCTATATGCAAGAACAAATACATGACTATGTGTTACCTCAAATTCAGCCTTTGGCCTGATAATGTAATTCTTATCTACAATCCTCTGGTCACCAAGTGATAGATAATACCTAATACCAGATTGCCGCACCTTTATCCAATCATTTATACGTGCTTCTTCACTAGCTGAAGGAGGCCTAAGGTACATTTCTATAAAACTGAATGCAAAGTTATTAGCACATTCAGTTGTAATCAGAAAACCAATAACAGCAATTACAAAATTATGGTAAGAAATAGAACTAGGCACAAGATCTTTTTTTGAAAAAACTTACTTGTCTGTTTGTGCTTCATTTCCTTGAGAAGCATAAGCAGAATGTCCACCTGGTAACTGTCAATAAAAATGAGAATTTATGAATGCATGCAAGTGAAAAATACTACCCTGGTGAACTACAAAATTTTAAGGCCACAAGCAATGCAAGGGAAATTTAACAAAAGATAGCATCAACAAAAGCCCAAATGATGAACCAAAAAGTATATTATTTTACCAACCTTGCTTCTGCATTTCAATTTATAGATTGCCTCTCTAAATGATGAAACAAAGCTGTTGTTAATTCTAATCTGCATAATAATTCACACAGATACAGAATCAGCAGTTAAATATCAGATATAAGGTGGCTGAAAGACCAACCTGTGCATGATGAAGGTCTGGCTCAATGTGCTTTCTAAACAATGGGAAGATGCTGTCAATAAGGTAATCTAGCGAACAAGAATCCCCAATATCATATCGAACTTTGGAAAGAAGGTTAAAATGAACGCCACCAACCTGCAAAATATAACAAGCTTATGAAACATCACTCGTAATATTTATTAATGATTGGTAAAAGTCATAGAGTGTCGTGCAAGCAAAACTATAACACCAAGTAAATATTAAAAATTACCACTGCAACCCGAATATCTAGCAAAGAGCGCAGTCTTGCATGCAGAGCATATGTACCATCAACTATTACCTAAGAAAAGCGTGAAAGTAACATTAATAATTAACCCAGAGGTAGCAATGGTCAATTGCGGGTACTTTAATCCCCTTACCACCCCAGATGAAGCGCTCTTTATAATTGTTGAACCAACACGTTTCTTTTGCTGAAAATCAAAGACTGGGATCATTGTCTCTTCACCCCTTGTCAAATCCTACTTTCAAAACAGAAGCCCATTTAGAATATGTCCATACAAGAACTTCGCTCTGATTTAAGCACAAAACTCATCGAATAGCAGGTTAGTTTGATCAGATTATTAAACCAAGAAGATAAGGGAAAATAAAATGTGACAATTGGTCCAACAAGATTCCATCAAGTGTTAAAAAAAAAAAAAGGAGTAATGATAAGTAGAAGGAAACCTCTAGATTTCGGACTAGTGTTCCAAAATCTATTGATTGCATATCATTCCCTTCATCAAGTCCATCACGATAGTTCTCCATTGACACAACTGTACAACCAATTACAGATGCTACCTTTTCTGCTAGACTTCATGGAGAATGAAATAACACAACAAATCAGAAATTAAACAGCAAATGGAGAATGAAATATACGAATTCACACAGCACATATACCTTGTTTTACCCGA
>JAYMTB010000537.1:0-13767 GCA_036897585.1 Francoa sonchifolia | reverse complement strand
ATCCGCCAAATCGTCGGTCTGTAAAAAATAAAAATAATCACACCATTAATGAAATTTTTCACCCAACAAAACCCATAAAGAACAGATATTTACTCACCGGAACACTGAGTTCACTCGTTAACTCGGTCAAAACTCCATTATTAAAACCTTCGATAAATGGGTTTTCAGACGGAGAAACACAAATCTTTTTTTCTTCATCAGATTCAGTTTCCACAAACCCATTTTCATCAGACAAATCAAGAAAATCATCAGCAAAAAACTCATCGTCGGGAACAGCTTTTTGCCCATTAACCAGCGCCGGAAGGTCATCGGAAAACATCTCCGGTGAGAATTTCTCCAATTTCACACCCATTTCTTTTCTGAAACTGGTCTTCAAAGCAGCTTCAACACATTCCATTTTTCAGAAGAAACAGAAAATGAAATAAAAGATTTGATTTTTACAGATATATTTTGAATAAATGGGAATAATATTTGTTACCTAAAAGAGGAATGAGGGATAAGGAAGGGAAAGGAGAGAGGGGTAAAAAGGGAAGAGAAAGAAAAGAGAAGGTGAGTGGGGTAGAGCATTGAATGATCCATGGCCTACACTTTCCTGTTTTTATTAACCTTTTGTACGTAGTAGGGGTAAATTGTTTTTACATATATAATTACACTGTTTAGGGTTGGATTTTGTCCCAATAATACACAAGGGTTAGAATTGATTGTCCTAAAATCAATATCAAACAAAGCCTTGGAACTTTTTGTTTGTTCATATAGATTCAAGTGGCCTATTCAGATACCATTTTAAGCAAATTCAGGTTTCAAAAGAATTTGTATTAAATGTTTTGGTGGGAAAAATGGGGAATTTATGCAGTCATTGTCGTTGTTAGTACTAAAACTTCCAAATTCTTTGTATTTTTTAGCTGTTTACCATTTCATTTTTTCCTTTTCTAACTACTCTTAATTATTTATATTACTGCTTTATAATTGGAAGCCTATGATGTGTATATATATAGGCTAATTCTAATAACTCAAATCAAATTACTATTGGAAAAGTATATATCATATGTAATAGTCAAATCACCTAATATTCACTTAAATATTGTAAAATTATACCAAAATCAAACTCATATCTTATTTTACTTTGGTTAGTCCAAAGTCGTCTCCATTTGACATCTGGAAATCCAAGATGTGGAGCCCGGGAAGGGTGAACTCAGTTTCCAATGGAAAAGAAAATCCCCCTTTCAATTAAAATATGAAGGAGAAACAAACAGAAAGTACAGAATCTAATTTAACTTTCTTTTTATTACATTTTGTGTTTTTGTTTTTGTTTTTTAGAATACCATCACCACCCAAGTAGTAACTATTTTATTATAACAAGAATTACAAATTTAAAACAAAAAAGAAAAACACAATAGATTATAAGAACCACGTGACCTTAATCATTTCCAAAATAAGGGGAAATTGAAAGAATCATTCATATATTTAGGCTAGGTGAGATATGCTTGTAGTATAAGCAAGTGGTTGGGGCGGGGAAGAAAGGCCAAAGTAATATCACAAACGGACATGCCTCTAATTTGTCACATGTAAGGATTATCTTTGGAGTTTTAATGTCCACTATATGTTTGTACCCAAAAGCAATTTCCCTGAAAATGTAAATTACACTCCAGGGGAGAACGTACCAGAATGAAACGAAACTGCGGAAGGAAGGAAGCTCTGTGCGTACGCCATCCAGGAAGCTGGGAATCAGTACAAAGATGCACATTGCAAGTAAGGGGTGAAAAACTCTTATCTAGAATGCATTCAAAATGATGACATTGGAATGTAGCTCAATCAAAATAAGTATAACTCTTCTCTAGAATGCAATTCCCTGCAAGACTAGGTCATGCTTATACTACCAGCAATAGATATTG
Source organism: Francoa sonchifolia (assembly GCA_036897585.1). Classification (NCBI taxonomy): domain Eukaryota; kingdom Viridiplantae; phylum Streptophyta; class Magnoliopsida; order Geraniales; family Francoaceae; genus Francoa; species Francoa sonchifolia. Next base: position 11,875 of record JAYMTB010000537.1, on the reverse strand, counting down.
CATGTTCCTTCTAATTGCGTGGAAATGCCAATACATGTTCGTACTAGAGACCTCCTTTCTAGAATAATAGGATTTGACTAATACAAAGTGCTGCAGTGTGAATAACCAATATAGAAGAGAAATATTCCCAAACTGCAACTCATGATGTTTTGTAATCAGTAGAATTATAGCAATTGCCTATCGCCATCAAAAAGAAAACAAATAAGATTTTAGAATGTATGACTTGAACAAAAGAAAAGTTGATAATTAACATCAAATGGAGCATTAAATTAGACTAAATATTTGAAGCAGCTTGTGTGTTTTGAGAAAAGATATCTTCTACCACTGAAAAGGAGTTGAGACATGCAATAATTGTGAAGTAGAAATCAAGAACAGTCCAAAAGGGGAAAAAAAAAGATGAAGTAAAATGCAGCAGGGAATTCTTGGTTTTGCAATGTGCCGTCCCCAGGAAATATGTGGGTCTCGTCCAAGTTGCAGCATGGAGTGAAGGATAAAACTATGTTCCTCCGACAAGTTTTTTGAAAAGTTGTTAGATGTTGAGATCTCAATTTAATAACCTATCATCGAGATAATGTCTGCTCCTCCTCCTCCCTAGCCACACAGTTTCAGCAAATCCATACCCGTTTATTAAGGGAATCCAATCCCTCATCCTATCTTTCATGAACTGGAAAGCCTAATCTCAATTCTGGGATCAAGAATTATACTTAAGAGTGCCTTGTTCAAATTATGTCACCTAACATTGGAGATCAAGCTTTTTCACAATGATGCAGTTCCAATAATTTGATCTCTATACACAAATAACAGGCGTAAACAGATCAACAAGAAACATGCAAAAATGGAACCCGGGTCTGTACCGTGGCAGGGTACTATTCTACCACTAGACCACTGGTGCTCATGCCTTCAATTTTCTTATTAATAACATACATTTAGTAATGTTTACTCAACATATCAACTAATTATAAAAGAATTTGAAATATTCTTTTTAAAAAAATTCATCTGTCCTTTGGAGTATACATATAATGGAACACCTCATCCGGCTGAAAGTGGGCCCAGACCAGTAACCTGACATAGGGCCCTTTATATCTGCAACTTAATATCTAACACAGATTATCTTCCTCATCATTGATTAACCATCATATTAACAAACAAAAATCACTAATTAGAAAAGCAAGCAAACGAAGAAGTTGATGTTGATGTTGATATTAAACTAAAAAGGTTTCATGGAATTACAGGTCCAAAATTCTTACACTCGATTAACGATTTCTGTTGAATTCCTTGACAAAAGAAGAAACGCATTGGACATCTATACAAGCAATTATCATCAAGCTTTATGTTGACAGAATCCGGTTTAAGCTGCAATAATGGATCAGGAATTGGTCCAAACAAGTAATTTCCGCCAAGCAATAATCTCACAAGCGTTGAATCACCAGATCCAGTTTCAATCGTCTTCAATGCGTATTGCGTTGGAATCATTCCAGTGAATTTGTTGTTTTGTAATGATAATGCTGAGAGTCTCGGCATTAATGCCATGAATGAAGGTAATAATCCGTGGAGATCGTTGTTGCTTAAATCAATGACGATTAGGTCACTTTTATTGAAGGATTTGGGGATTTGTATGGAGGTGAGTTGATTGAATGAGAGAGTGAGTTGTTGTAGCGATTGATGTTCGAATAGATGCGATGGAATCGAGTTCGTCAATTGATTGTGGCTCAGATCGAGTACCTGTAAATAACCTAGATCTTTGAAGATTTCAGGAATTCTCCCGATGAAGCTGTTGTTTCTCATGGAGATTTCGATGAGTGAGATCGGTAAGGATGCAGGAATTTCTCCAGAGATTGAATTATCGCTTGCATCTAAGAAGTAAAGATTCTTGAGAGAATTCAACTCAGGAAAGTTTCCAGAGAAATTGTTCGATTGAAGTTCAATTCGTTTCAAGCTTAGCAACCGATCGAAGCTCTGAGGAATTCCGCCATTGAAATTGTTGTTATCAAGATAAATCTCTTCAAGACTCGAGAGCGAGCCAATCGAACTGGGTAACTCACCGGAGAATGAGTTACGCGAAATACCGAGTCGACGGAGTCGAGTTAGGTTAACGAGCGAGTCAGGAATCGGTCCAAAGAAGAAATTATCAGAAACGTCTAGGGTTTCAAGGTAAGGGAGATTCCAAGAAGCGGAACTGAGTGAACCAGCGTAACCCGCCGGGTCAAGACTGAGTTCAGTAACTCGACTCGTGTTGGATACCAAAACATCGCAACGGAAACCGCATGTGAATCGGTCAGTGAAAAGACTATCACATGGATCAAATGTGAAGTCCCATGAACTCAAACATGACCCGGGACTCAGTGAGTCAGGAACGAGTCCGTTCTTGAATTCTTTCAAAGCCTTTACATCTCCCCAATATGTCTTGGATTCTGCTGCAAACAGCAAACTAAGGATTGTAATTAGCAGAAATGGAGAAAATAGAGAGAAATTGAGAAAACCCATTTGATGAATTTTTCAGTTGTTTTTGGAAATGATGAAGATTGCGGAATTGAAGAGATGGAGGGACTGACCCAGTTAATCAAGACCGTTGATCAGGTATGATAGAAATGGCAGGGTATTTAATGGGTAAATATTTTGGTAAACAGGCTACTGTTGCTGTTGAGCTGTCTGCCTCCGTATTTTCTCATTTTCTGCTCTTTCTTACCGTTACTAGGATATTGTTTAAATATATTTTTTTTTAAATATATTTTATTGTTAGTCAGATTTGATTGCCTGTGTCAACTATACTATAAAATGACATATTTGATGTTCAACAAGTGACTGGCTTTGAGAATAACCACAATATCCCGAAAAAATGACACCAAAGAGGGGTGAAAACAGGATTGGGGCGGAAAAAAAGACGGTATCAAATTCAGGGGGAGATGTAAGCTAAAATAACGAAGGTGAATCAGTTCATTATTGGATTTTCGAAATAAATTGCCATTGTGCCAGTAGATATGGCACTGGCAGTGGTTTGAGGCATATCCTGTTGGTGAAACTTTTCTATCGTATTGCTAACAAACTTAATTTTTAATGTATAAACTTTAACAAACCTTTCATAGCATCATATTATGCACTTCTAACCAACCTGCAGCCAACCACCTTGCTGGAAAACCAGGTAAGCTGGGGCCTCGGACCGGTTTCTTGAACTGAACCAGGTAACGATACGCTGCTTCAGCATTCGAACAGTTAAGAATCAGATAAAGACAGCAATAGAACATGAAGTTAACATTTGTGTAGATAAAGAACATAGTGTAACATACCCTTGATTGTAGCATGTCTTGCATTTTCTATCCAAGAAAGGGATTTATATTCGGGGCGTTCTTACGAAAATAACAGCATAACAGACATACACAGTGATGGAATTGAAGAAAACGAGCCCTTGTGATTGTATAGAGAACGAAAGATCAAGGAGAAGAAAACAGCTTGGGCCGTTGATATAAACTAAACTTAATTCACATATATAAGATATGAACGGTTTTTACATTCGATTGCAGGGAAGAGAGATGTTTCATCACAGGCACACAAATAATAGAGGACGTAGATTTTAGTATTACACAGACAAACTGTAAGAAGATGTGGAAGTTCGTTCTATTCTAATTCATTAATCCTTCTTATCCAACCATTCAAAAGTGGCATCGTTTTCTTGTCTTTTTCTTTTGGCCTTAGATAGAAACTGAGTAAGAGGTTTGTGATTAATTTCAAACACAAATGACAAATCTCTTATCTGCAAATACACGTGCCATAAATCAATTTTACTATCAACACCGAGAAAATAAAAAGACATTGAAAATTACGGTCCAAGTATCATAATCATGTGAGAAGAAAAAGAGAGTGAAATGGCAGGTAATAAAGTTCATGGGATATTGATCATTTCAAAAGAAGGAAAGATACGTACCTCAATCAAACTGCTTGATTTAAGATTCATAACCTGTCCAGTAGCTATTTCTCTGCCGTTTAAAAGTATTGAACTCTTGCCAATATTCTTTAACGAGAAAGAACCATCACCTTCCATCTTTATTAGTGCCTAGCAATGTTTTGGGAAATATAACTCACGACTTTTATCAAGAAACAATGCTACTATGCAAAACGCATAAGGGAAAAATAAGGAAATAGCACCTGCCGCCTAGATATTTTGTTAGCCCTCCCTTCTCTTCCCAAGTCAATATCAACATCAATGTCACCTGTTGCTCTGCCAAGTATGACCTGTAACGCATACAAAAGGAGAAACAATTCATGCAAAACTAATGGCTAGAATTTATCGCCAGTGAAGAAATGAAACTACTAGTAGCAATAATGGGAAAACAGAAGTTGAATGCTAAAAAACTGCTGCCTAATGCATAAGAAGTAAATAAAGCAAAGAAAAAGAAAGCCAAGCTAATATGAACATCTTCCTCCACTCAAACCATACCATAAATGAAGTATGTAAAAGAAGAAAGGTGATCAAAATTTGAAGTATACCTCCGTTTTCTTGATATAATGCTTAAAATGGCGGCCATACAAGATCGCAAGCGCACCTCGAGATGACATGGCTCTTTGCATAGAAGATTTGGCACACTGTTCCAACCTAATGATTGTCCTCTTGGCATTGTCTTGTTGATACCTCAAGACTAAATATCTCATGAAAAGGAAAACCTCTCAAAGTTACAATTGATACAATGGAAATAGATCGCACGTATGCACACAAAAATTACTTTTTTGGCTAATAGAACCAAGATCCAAGGAAGATTACCTTCCTTACTAATACATGAATCCTGATCATCTGGACACAACTCCATTTCAAGTATCTGAAAGGAAAACATGTGAAAATTTATAACAACCTAAAAAGAATTAAAAGATAACAAGGGTGAATCCCTTGCATGTATAAGTTTACCATGGCTTCAATATCAGAAAATTGAGGAATGTCGTCATCACTCTCATATTGCTCCGATGTTGAAGGGTTTGCTTCTGGTTCTGGTAAAGCATTTTTAGGGGACGCTGAGTCTGCATATAAAGCCACATCTGTGGCATTACATGAAGGTCCGGATCCATTGGTTGTTGAGTTTGGTTCCATGTTCCCTGATCTGCATTCACATGACTCTGCGTAAGCATCATTAACTGGTCTGCAGACCATAGAAAGACTGCTATCATCGTTAAACTCAGATTTGAGTCCAGAATTAATATATGGTTTTGAAATGGTTCCTGGCAACATATCTACTGCAACCATCGGGGAGGCAATATAGGATCTTTCAAGATTTTCTTCTTTCTTGACTATGTTTAACTCAATTTTACTGTCCCTTCTCGGAGTATGATCACCAGCTTCTTTATAATTTGGCTGTATTACATAAGAAGCAGATGCTCTAGGTGAGAGAATATCATCATTGCAGGGTATTTCTGGGTCCTCAGTATTCAATATGCAGTTTATTGGTGCATCATCAAGTTCAGGATAACAGGGATTTGGTATTGATGCAGATGATGGCATATTGATCTCTAAATCACAAATACATGGTTCAACGTCAAGGACAGGATGTGAAGAATCAGCAATAGCTTCAATAGCAAGGCATGAATCAGAAGCTAATTTTTGAGGTTCTTGAACACAAGCATCACCTTCATGCCCATCTTTGGGAGGACTCAAAACAATATCTACTGTGTCTTTCTCATCATCATTCATGAACATATGCTCATCCTCATTAGGAAAGTTCAAAAGAGAATCTGAAAGATCCACAAAATCTCTTTCTAAAATAACACTTGATCCATTAGTTTCATCACAGTTGTGTCTGTCCTTCAACATTGTCCCTGACTGAACAACATCATATCCAGATAACATTATTTCTCCATTATCCACATCATCAGGACGTATCAGTGTTTCTTCAGCACTTCGACCTTTATCTTCAAGACCATCATTAATTGGCATATCAGGTACTGAGATGTCCTCAATTGTTTTCCATAGAGGACTTCCAGGTAGTGGAGATGAAACTCCCACTGAATGAAATGACACACTACAATCTGGCAGTGCATGAGATGGCTTCATGTCCTCAGCAGTAGAGAAATTCCTCAAGTCAACTTGATTATCCCCTAGAATAAGAGGACCATCTATGCATACATTATTATCCTCAAGTGATATCTCACTGTCATCTCTCACTGATTCTTTGGCTGAAAAGTATGGAACTTTTTCTGGATAATCATTGATGATATCCCTACTCACAACTCCATTTGGATTATTAACTTCAAGAGATTTAGGACCAACATTCTGGAATGCATTGGTGGTGCCACCAACAACATTGGCTGATGCAATACCACTCTCCATATGTGGATAAACATGATGTGACATATCCATCTGCACTTCCTGTAACTCAAAATCGTTTAAGACATAATCTCCTAACATATGATTTCCAACTGGAAGTTCATTTTCAAGCATCAAAGGCTTTGAACAATCAACCCCATCGCCAGTGAAATCATCAAAATTTGGTGCATTAAGGAAACCTAGAACAGAAGAGTTACAAGGCTGGCGACAAATTTTTTTTCGCATGGCATAGTATAATTTACGAATACTTTGAAGATTTCTTTTAGCAGGAACTTCTAGATTCCCTGATCTGTTTGGCTTGGATGAACTATTGGAAGCAGACAGTTGAAACTCCACCATGCGAGAAGAAGCTTCAGATGAAATATTAGGTTCATAGAGAAGAGAATGCCACCGATCTCTCAGCTCTACCACAGAAAATTTGCGGGAGAATCGCACTGCACCTTTCGCGAGCGCTTCCAAAGAAGCACCTGACTGATATGTGGTAACACAAAGTATAAGCCAAGGGAAGGAAAACAACACACTATGCGCCTTTTCCTATTGACAATATAGCAATCTATCAAAATGCAAATGAACGCACACCAAATAAACATAAGGTAATTCCAAAAACAATAGAAATTGAAACCAAAATTCGGTAAAACTGAGAACAATAGCACCGGTTTATTGTCAAGCCAAAAATCTAAACAAAGTTACAACGATCCATACCAGAAACACGAAAAAGAAAATCACAAATGCAAAACAAGAGAGAGCATGCATAATCGAAATTCCTAGGGTTTCGTTCAGTAGCGAAAAAAGTAACTCAAAGTAATCATAAGCTATTTATTCAAAATTGGTGAAGAAATTCGGCATAATCGAAGAATTTGGAAGTTGTAGAGAGTACCTCAACAGCGTTCTTCAACAACAAATCATCTTCAGGAATCCATGGAGATACTGAAGCAAGTGCTGCCATGTGCTTCAAATTCCTTCAACCTCACAACATATATCGAATCATAGCAGCGAAATTCTCTCCAAGTTCAGTTCAAAAGCAACTGATATCCGTGAAATGGCCGGAAAATTGAACGGAGCTCACTCTAGCAAGTTGCTACAGAGAACTGAGAACTCAAACTCCGACTCTGAATGCTTTCAAACACGCGGGTGATGCTTCCGGGGACCCCTCGCTCCGGTTTGTTATTGCCATTAGTATGATCGACATGTAGCATTCATCCAATTTGAAACGACCAGTCGTTCATTTCATTTTTTATATGTTAGTTTGGGTTAACTACAGTTTTCACCTTTTTAGTTACCTTAATTTACACGAATATCCCTTTTATTTATTTTTTACACTTATGTCCCATATAGTTTCCAATTTCATCTAATTTCTCATCCATATAAATTTTAACCCAATTTTTCAATTTAATTTATCTTACCAAAAATGATGAATTTTGCATTATTTGCAAAATTGAAAACTTTCGAGAAATTAAGTGCAAGAAAAAAATATGATGGTGAATTTTTGTAAAGCCAGATGTCCACCAGGGGTTTAAATTGTAATTGACCCCTTCTTGTGTTTCCAAAAGGCGCTACCGCGTCTTTCGTTTGGCCTCAAAGGAACGAAAGCGAAACGACAGATTCCTCTTCCAATACGACAACCGAAAGCAACCGTCGTCGGTGTATGGGATCGACGGCGCACCATTATTGTCTCCGCCGTATAAGAGTCTACACATCCAGATTAGCCAATCCTTACCAGTCGGAGTCCAATAATGTCCGGATCCAGATGTGTTTGGCTATGAGATCAGATCTGACTTTGAAATTGAAACGATTATCTAAAAACTCAACAATCGTCGCTTGGTTTCAAAATCACCGATCCTTTTGCGCTAAATCTCGCAAATCAATGGCCGACGGCGATGCGAAATTAGGCGTAATAGCGGAGAAGAAAGAAGGAGAAGATGGAATCAAGAAATTGCCGCCGCCGCCGCCAGAGAAACCGTTGCCTGACGATTGCTGTGGAAGCGGATGCGTTCGATGCGTTTGGGATTTGTATTATGAGGAAGTTGAGGAGTACAATAAGCTTATCAAAGACGAATCCAAATCCTCTTGAAAATTTCTTTCAGATTTACATGTATTTTCTTGGCCACAGAAATTTCGTCTGTTGCCAATTTTTTTTATCATTATTAATCAATGAAATTAATTCAATTTTCGATTCACAATCAAAATTATTTCGGCTGCTTGAATTGTAAATGAAAAATTATTTGGTTTGGAAAATATACTTCAAATAAAAAAGAATATATGATTCTGGAAATATTATTACAATTAATTACAAAAGTAAAACAAAATTTTAAAAATTATTATAATCCTCTGAAAATCTTAAATTTTATCCCCACACACTGAAATAATGGGCTTCTCAGTGAAAATGAGCTCATGGGCTTTCCAATACAAGAAGCCCATGGTCATTTTGATAAAGGAAGTCCATGGGCTTGAAATAGATCCTACCGGGCCTGACCCGGACAAAAATATAATCCGGTTCATTCTTCTCTTGCCGTTGAATAGCTTACGAGGAAAGCTAGCTACCTGAAACACCGCCAGTATTATTCCATGGATAAATTTTTGTTTGGAGGAAATCGGAAAATGAAGATGAGAGCGTTTGAGTTAAGGCGTCGTGTGGTTTTAATGGCGATAGTTGTTTGTGCATTGTTGATGGTGAATGTGCCGAAGGGAGTCGACGCGTCTAATTCGGTTTCTGCTTTTGTTCAGAATGTCATTTATTCTAACAAAATTGCCGTCTTCTCCAAATCATACTGCCCGTATGTTTCGATTCTATCTAAAATTTTGATTTGTTGATGCGGTTGTAGATGTAGTTGTATTTGTTTTGGTTAGGATTGGAATTTTGATGTTGAATTGAATGATCAGAGCTAGGGTTTTGTAACTGGATTGACAATCTATGATTTAGGAATTTGGTGCGTTGCTTGGTCGTTCATATGCAATTTGATTGTGACATTTATTAGTTTTGTAGAGTTGGAGTTTCAGAAATAATTATGAATGAACGAATTATGGGATTCTCCTAATCTTTGAAACTCAAATGTATGGATGGATACTGAGAAATCTCTAGGCGTTTGATTAAGGATGAAATTTTCCTAGGTTACAACATAAAGCTTAAGTCTTCATCAAGTTCCCTGCAATATTGTAGAAAGATTTGATTGCCTTTGCAAAATGCTTTGCATGAACTTGACCTCGCTCCATGGGGATTAAGGTTGCTACATTATGTTATACCAGAAATTCATGTTAGTTCTGAGTACTAGTTGATTGGTTGTATGAGAGCACCTTGGTAAATGTAAACGACTGGTGGGATGAATATTTTAATGTTCAAACTTTACTTCGTTCTCAAATTTGATTTATTGCTCAAGTGCATTTTTCTTAGAGTCATTCATAAGTTTAAATTTGGATTAGAAATTGACTTCTTATATTTTATTGACTTGGAATGTGCTAAGGGGTGTTTTGACATCATCAAATATGATACGCTTGATATGTTTATTAATCATAAACTTTAAGAATGGGAATGAATTGGTTAAATATTTACTATAAAATGTGTTATAGTAGGTTGTAGAGCGACAAATGCATGCCCTTTAGGGGTTTAGGCAGTTCACTCTTAAGAATTTCTTGCGTGTTTCAACTCTCACCATGAATTTTCTCACTTAAAATGCATGCAATATGGTATGGGCTATGCTTCAGAATTTTCTTAGTAATTGTTGTCTGTTGTTTTAATATCCTTTTTGTTGGAATGCTTATCAGGAGTTTCCGCATGCATACCTTCTTGTAACAATCTATTTTAATTTGGAGACTATGACACTACCGCTTACAATTCATATTGGTTCTTGGTGTCCTTAAGTATATTTATCCTTAGATATCTGATGTCTGCTGTAATATAATACGAAGTGTTATTCTCAAAGTATAAATATAACAGCTATCTTTAATCGGTGGCAAATCATTCAAAATTTGTCTCTTTTCCTCTAAGTGATGGTGAATAAAGAAATTTTATGTTGTTTTGCTTGTCATAGGTATTGCTTACGGGCCAAACGCATTTTCAGTGACCTACATGAGCAGCCTTTTGTTGTTGAGCTTGATCTTCGAGGTAAATTGATGGATCCATAATGCACATATGTTTACACAACACACATATAACAAGAGTATTTTGCTTGTAATTATACGCATAAGGTGACATGAAAATTTCAGTTAATACAAATTCATGCAGATGACGGTGCTGAAATTAAGAATGTTCTCCTAGACCTTGTCGGTCGAGGCACTGTCCCCCAAATATTCGTGAATGGCAAGCATATTGGTGGTTCTGATGGTATGCCCTCAACTTCTCGGTTTTTTACTGTTAATTTCTTAATTCCTTAAACTTACAATTTTCGACTTTTCTTTCTATTCAGATCTCAGAGCTGCAGTACTGAGCGGTGAATTGCAGAAACTTCTTGGTACAAGTTGACAAAGCAAAATTGATACTCACAAGTACATGCTCTGAAGATTGTCGTTGAATTAGCGAATGGTTTTGGTTTCTTGAATGTATCTTTTTCCGACTTAAATAAAGGCGATTTTTTTTCCTTGATTAAGCGTAGTTCTGATTCTGCCCCGTTCCTTGTTCCTTATAGAGATAAGATAACTCTTGAAATTGTCAATGTTATAGCTCTCCACATATCATTAACATCGAATTTGTACAATTGTAACAATTACAATTAATTCCTTATAATTGAATGTAAAAAGTAAATTTCTTTCTCAGGAAGAAGCTGCATATGCCTCCGGTCGCCAAAAGGATTTCTGCGCACTCAAAATTCCTTCTTGGTCCTTAGAGAATGTTAAATGAACTTCCCATTGCAGGGATTTTAGTAAGTTCTCAATTTCCCCAACTACTTTTGATTCATCACGAACAATAAATTTACCTCCTGGTCGAACAATTCTATCGACCTCTGCCATTACAGGGACAAGTTTGCACCTGCAAAACCCGAAACAACAGCATGAAATACAACGAACTCTAAACTGATCACCGTCTATTGAAGTGAATTTAATCGTTTTTACCTCTTTTTCAGCCTTGAGAATAGATGATCAGCATGCACGAGGTCATAAGTTCGAGGGTAGGTGCTGAAGGATTCACACCAGTCATGATATATCCCGAAAAGACCCCTTTCATAGATAATGGGAAGCGTATCAGGCGAATCTATGTTTACTACATTCAATACCCACACTTTAAGGTCTTTCAAAGCGGCTGCAAACCTGCGTATATTATCCAAAACTTTTCCATCAATTTCTTACACCTATAAGCAAGAACAATATTAGAAATACGATCATTACCCTCCATAAACAGCTCGCATGTCCATAATGTTTCTAACATTGGACCAACTGATACCCAATCCTTTCATATATAAATTATTCACCACCCGTTTCCAGTGTTCATAATCTGTTTCAAAATCTTGAGGAGCAGGTTTTCCATAAATTCCTATCTGGGAACTGTTTAACCAGTACGGACTTGTTGCAAGTCGATGAGGCCAATCTTCAGGCCAGTGGCTTTATCCCCCAACATCGACCAATTGTAAACCGGGGCTGTTT
>JAYMTB010000536.1:0-13769 GCA_036897585.1 Francoa sonchifolia | reverse complement strand
CTGATTTACAGAAAGCAAAGATGGAAGTCGAAGCAGCTGATGCTGCTGAGGACACAAAGAATAAAGTTAACAAATCTATGTAAACATCTTGTATTAGTTTGAATGTGATATTTCTTCCTTATTTTAACGTTGGGCTTTGTGAGAAGGGACGTGGCCCAATCCAAGTCCAGTTACTGACTATTTCGTAGTTTGTGGATTGTAAATTCACTGGCCGAATTTGAGCATGATAAGAATGTAACCTTGATATTTGTTGCATTTAGGCATTTGTTGGTTTAGCCTACATATATATGGGCTTATTTATTACTTTGTTTCTCGACCTATTGCTATTGGACTTGTTCCATCTTGTCCCGGGACTCTCAATTCGGGTTATAGCACAGTTGAGTGCCTTTGTTTTATTTGGTAGGCCAATGGAGCCAACAAAATGTTAGGAAACGAAGATCCGAAAAATCAAGAACAGTGATTAGGCAATTGTCAATATTCTTTTATTAATTGAAATTAATTTATTAATTGAAATTATATTATAATACATGAATGTCTTTTATATAGAAAATTAGGCAATGTATAATTACCAAATTATTCTTCATTAAGGTATCTATCCAATAGTAGATCCTTTAGATTCAAAGTCAACTATGCTCCAATTATGGATTGTTGGTGACGAGCATTATGAAACTGCGCAACAAGTTAAGTAAATTTTACAACGTTCCAAAGAACATCTATTGGATGTATATGTTTAGTTTTTATAAGACGAACAAGTATTTATATTTTCAAAGAACTTCAGGACATCTATTGGATGTATATGTTTAGTTTTTATAAGACGAACAAGTATTTATATTTTCAACAATCTTTCATTTGGAGACTGAGAATGATTGAAAAAACTTGTAACCACAAAAAAATAAAATTATGTGCTTCTAGTGCGATGTCTTCCATCACTAACTAAGGAGGCCAGTTAAGGTTATGCAAAATTTCAGTTTGTCAACAGTCATAACTTTTGTTAATATGTCTGTCGGTTTTTTCGATCTATAATTTTTATTTAATAATCATCTTTTCCTAACCAGCCGTACCACCCAAAGTGAAAACATAACATGTAGTACTTTTTCGACTATCCAAATCATCACCCAAGTCTGCATCGGAAAATTTTTGTAAAATAATACTGCTCTTCTTGAAACAAAGTCTCATACCTAAAGTGCATTTCATATATCGTAAAAGCCATTTTATTGTTTTCCAATGCTCCCTTCCTGGATCAGATATGTATCTATTAACAACTTCCACTTCATGTGTTACGTCAGGTCTAGTACACACCATAACATATATCAAGCTACCAACTGCTGATACATATGGAATTGTGAACATGTATATTCTCTCTTTATCAGTCTTTAATGACGGCTTCTTGCAAAGATTAAAGTGACTTCCCAATGGGGTGCATCTTGAAGACTGAATCTGCTAAACACTTTCTTAATGTACTTTTTTTTAGATAACTTCAGAATTCCTTTTTATCTGTTTCTTGTGATTTTCATTCCAAGTATTTGCTTAGCTGGTCCCAAATCCTTCATCTCAAACTTGTTTTCCAGTTGTTGTTTCAACTTGTTGATATCTTTCATATTAGATTTTGCAACAAACATATCATCTATATACAAAAGTAAAATAATATTGCAACCATCAAATTCCTTGATATAACTACAATGGTCCATCTCACATTTCATGAAACCATTATTACACATGAACCCATCAAACTTCTTGAATCACAGTCTGGAAGCTTGTTTCAAGTCATACAAGTTTTTCTTTAACTTGCACGCAATGTTTTATTTGCTAGAGACTTTAAAACTTTATGGTTGTATCATGTAGATGTCTTCCTCAAGGTCACCACATAAGAATGCATTTTTTACATCTAACTACTCTAAGTGCAAATCTTCTACAGCAACCCAAAACCAATCTAATAGTAGTCAACTTGACTACAAGAGAAAAATTTTCAGTGTAGTCAATTCCATGTTTTTGCTGAAACCCTTTTACCACTAATATTGCATTGTATCATTTGCTACAATCATGTTCTTCGTTGACTTTGTACACCCACTTATTCCGCAATACTTTTTTCTCTGCTGACAATTCAATCAACTTCCATGTTAAATTTTTTTATAAAGAATTCATTTCATACTTCACAGCTAACTCTCATTTGACTAAATCTCTCACTTGCATTGCTTCATAATTTTTTTTTGGTTTTTCAGCATCAGTCTAAAGTAAATAATGCAAGGAAGGAGAATACTGTTATGGAGGTCTAGTCAATCTGCTAGACCGATTGATCTGGGGCTCAGGAGTAATTGATCCTAGATATTTGTTTCTAGCTATATCACTCTCCAAAATCTCTTTCATCACAGCTTTTTCACATTCATCTGTTTGTTTTTCTGCATTATCAAATTTTGCTCCAAACATGTCTTTATACATCATGTTTTCATTGAAAGTTACATTTTTATGTCTTATGATCTTCATATTTTAGTCATCCCAAAAACGATAACCAAACTGGTCAGAACCATAGCCAATAAAATAACATTTTCTAATCTTTGGGTCAAGTTTATCTCTTTCATTAGAACCAATATGCACATATGAAACACAACCAAAAGTTTTCAGATGTGAAAAATTTACCTCATTTCCTGTCCAAACCTCCTCCGAAATTTTGTAATTCAATGAGACTGAGGGTCCCCGATTAATTGGGTAAGCTGTTGTACTAACTGCATCTGCCAAGAAAGTTTTTGGCAATTCGGACTGAATTCTGATGCATCTAGCTCTCTCATTCAAGGTTTTGTTCATTTGATCAGCAACACCGTTTTCGAAATAGTATTGACTATTATATTTGATTTAATTAATTAAAGATTTAAATACATCATTACCCCTAAACTATTACTCTTATAACAAAGTGTTATCCAAACTATTATTTGTAACGTTTTACTCTAAAACTGAGATTTATAACAAAGTACCTCTGCCGTCAAATTTCCCTAAATTTTTTGTTAAATTTTTTTTTTTTCTTTTTACTTTTTCTCTCTTCTTTCTTTTTCTTTTTCTTTTTCTTCTTCTCCATCGTCCCTTCATTTTTTCCTTCTCTATTAAATGGCTGAAATATAGTCATATCTGAAAACAATCATTTTCACAAAATTCCAAATTAATATAAACCCTAATTCCAAAATCGGCCAAATTATACAAAATCGAAAAAATCTTATTCACGACCCCAAATCAACACACCCTAATTCCAAAAAATTTCAAATTACACAAAATCAGTAACAATCAAATCAACCCTTTAACTTCAATAATCCCAAATTAATACAAACCTTTACTCCAAAATCGCCCAAATTATACAAAATCAGAAAACCTTATTCACAATCCCAAATCAATACAAACCCTAATTTCAAAATTCCTCAAATTTCAAAATTCCTCAAATTATACAAAATCAATAACAATCAAATCAATACTGAATTTAAGATATAAAAAAAATAAGAAAGTTGTCATAATCATTTAATTAATGTTGTTAACAATGGTGTTGTGGGTTGTGAAAAATTGAATCTGATGAAGAAGATGATTGATTAACTTAATTTGTTTGAGATTCCATTTGTGTTTATTTATCTCATTTCTCTTGAGCCAATGCAAGATGATTCGGTGGAGAAGAAGAAGGAGAAGAGAAAAAAAGATAAAAGAAAAAAATTAATATAAAATTTAACAAAATTTATTACAAAAATTTAGGTTGAGATAAAATGTTACAAATAATTATTTGGATGACACTTTGTTATAAGTATAATAGTGTAGGGGATAATGATGTATTTAACATTTAATTAATTAAATCAAACATAATAATTAATACTATTTCAAAAATATTAATTTTAAAAATTTTAATTATGAAAATTTCATTAGAAATAATGAATCCATATTTTACAAACAAAATGTCAGCTAAAAAAGAACTTCAAATAGACCACTAACTCAGTGTGAATGAGATATTCAATATCACTTTATCTTTTTGTTGGATGACACTCTTAATATCAGATTGATGATTGACACTTTTGAAATAGTGAAATTAGTAATTGCTTAGGTGCAGTGCAGGTATATGATCACAGTTTTGTCTAAAAATTGTACACGAATCTTATTGGTGGAAGCATTATTATTCCAATGCAATACCCAATGGAAATCTGTGTGTTTTATTCTGTCTCTATTTGCCATTGTTAAACGTAATAAGGGCGTGGTAGGTACTTCTCGATTGGCTAATGGCTATGTCTTTTTACGTGCGTGTCAGTCAATATCCTTTGTCAAATGCCAACTCAGCTCCCATGACTTTGGATTAGGTCCATGGGTATGGGTATGGGAATGGGTATGGGTATGGGTATGGGTATGGCTATGAAAGTTATTTTCCAAATATTATTATTAATAATGTCTACTTTTAAAAAAAATAAATTAATTTGTAACTAAATTACAGTTCCAACATTCCTGGCTACAATTTTTTTTACGTATTGAATTTGATTTAACATTAATAAGTTAATCTTAATTTATCTATTCAGTTTAACTATAATATTTCAGTTATCAATGTACGTACGTTTGGATTTAGTGTTGGTAAATAGAGTTTTTGTGTGATAAAAGCTTAGTGACCCTCGAATTGATCCAAGCCAAGTCATCCTCCAAAGGAGAGGGGGCGGAAGCGGGTGGTCATGATAGAAACACCCCGCTCCTGAGCTGAGAGGGACGAAACGAGATATTGGCATGACGGCTCGAAGATTTGTGTAATGCATGAGATGAAAGGGGGCGCCCTGATACATACAGGAAACAACTCTCGCCTTAGACATGAAATGCACCATAAAGGATCTATGACACTTGTGAAATCATGTCCAGTGTCTGAATTTAAATGACCAAAATGTTACTCAATTATAGGGGCTATGTTTTTATAAAGAGACAAAAAGGTAATTTTATGGGAAATGGGTTTGGACCAATATTTGTTGGAAAAGTGTCATGATCTAATTGTCTCCTTAAATACCCTTTAAGTGATTGTCCGAGGACTTTCGAATGATTTATCCCACGCCTTGCTAGAGAAAGAACTATGATTTTAGAGCGTTAAATATGAGTATTTCAGAAGTCGTTGGGTCAACCCTCTCTGAAGTATCTCCGATTCTACTTTCTCAACCTCTGCCTCTATTTTGTTTGTCTTTTATTTATGCCATTATTAATACTTCCTTTAATCCCCTATTAACTCGTAACTCAGTGAAAATCTCTCCAAACAAACACTTAGTTAATGAATTACCTTTTAAAATAAAATGATGTTTTTAACAGCACAATTCTTTTTTAATAAAAATAATATATTTTTTGCTATGTTACTGCAATAATTGAAACACTTTCACCAAGATATATGAATTTTCACTATTGCAAATGGATCGACCAAACGTTGGGGAATTCGTTTCCCATACGCCCGCTCATTTCCAATAAAAGAGCAAGATTCCCAAAAAAGGGAATATACGATATATGTATTTTTTTAATACACGCGTCAGTGATCTATATGATCGACGGCTCTGCTCTCTGAGTCGTCCACGTACTCCAACAGAATGAAACCACTAAGTGGTTTTCTACGTCAAATCAGCGGTTTTGGGAAATGGCGGTTTACGCTCTATCGTTATGTAGCTCTTTTTTTGCTGATGTGAATCAGTACCGCTGAAAACGAAAATTCTAGAATCCTCTCTCGTTTTTTCTCCATTACCGAACTCCTCCGAGTAAGGTTTCTCACTTTCTTCTTCATTTTGATTCTCAGATTTCATTGCTATTTCGTAGTTGAACTTGTTCGTCATTATGATTTTTTTCGCTTCTCTTTGTAGAAAACCTAGGGGAATTGATTGCGAAGGGATGGGGAGAGGAAAGATTGTGATACGGAGGATTGATAGTTCAACGAGCAGGCAAGTGACATTCTCGAAGCGGAGAAGCGGATTGTTGAAGAAAGCGAAGGAGTTAGCGATACTTTGCGATGCCGAGGTAGGAGTGATGATCTTCTCCAGCACTGGTAAACTTCACGATTTCGCAAGCACCAGGTCAGTTTTGATTTTATCATATTCTTCATCTGATTAATTGAATTCTGCTATTTGTTTATCATGATCTGAATATTTTGAGTTGTTTATGCCAAAATTTCATCGATATTGGAGCTTGTTACTGAGATCTGTGGTTATTTTCTTACTTTGCTATCTGTTTTGTTACTTGCGACGTACTGATCTGTGAGAGTTTGATAATAAACGAAAATTGTTAGTTGATTAACGGTAGTAGTTGATGATGAACTCATAATGGAGGTGATTTAGTCATTTTATGAATGACATGCCTAATATTTTCAGTTTAATTAGTACTGCAATTATTTGTTAACAAACCTAAAATTTACGTTAATATTTGACTTAACTGATTAGGATAGTTCAATGTGCTGACTAGGAGCATGTTAGTGCATTATTGTTCATGAGCACCTGGTGTTTGAGAAAAGTCATGGATGACCATAATCACATGGCAGTAAAAACTCTAGAGAGAAATAGTTTAGTGTATATGGCGTGTCCATAGAATTGATTCATTAGAATGCTGTTAGGATTAGGAAATATGTGCTATGTTGTGATTGATAGTTTGGTGGTTGGAGCAAGGGGGGTAGATAGTGAGATCTTAATATTGATGAATTCTTTAACAGAAGATATTGAAACAGAAGATATTGAATGGAACACCGTGACAACAGATTTCGTGATATATGTTTGAAGTCTCATGAAAATTACAAGTAGCTTCTTGATGCAAAAGTGTTGTTATAGGTTCTAATTTTTTATTGGTTTAGATGTAAACATATTGCAATAGTACAAGTAAAATTGTTTCCAAGTTCACTTAGTTCCGTTAAAATGGTTATGATCATACTATTGAGCGAGCAAGAAATTATATTGAAAAGAGGCTGCTAGCCATAGCTAGAGAATCTGAAGGATATCGCAGATAGAGTAGCACATTGTCTTGAAACTATTCCGTGTCATTAAGATTGAACAACAATTGTCCCAAACTTAAATCTTTGAAGGAGAAGGCATATTGTCAAGTTGCTATCCAAACTCGAAGACGCTTTTATTTATTTCACACCCAACGAATAGGTGATACAATGATTTAGGAGATGTTAAGAACTTAGTAAAGTCATAGACAAGCTTGCACCATCACCATATTCACCAACTTTCAAACTTTAGAAAAGCCATGGATACAGCACTACCCGAATAGGTTCATATTCTGAAAGAGGAGAAATTTGAACTGCCGTTTTGAGACTAATAAGGCTGAATATGCTTGTCCTCCTTTTGGAATCGCTGCTGGAGGAGGATTTTCACTCTGGCATTTCTGTGTGGATTGAAAAACTAGTTGGGGACACGTATTGGCATTAGAGACTAGATCTCTGACTATCAACTGTCGTAAGATAGGATTGTAGATTTTGAAACAGAAAAATAAGGTAGTTCATTTATAAGACCAAGTTTCTTAAGGAAATTCATTTAAAAGCAATACACATTATCATATGGCATTATGTAGTAAATCATGACAATACATTTTAGTAGGTCGCTGGTGGATTGAGGTGGATATCTATGTTAGTCTTAGATTCAAATTTTAATAGAACTACCAGTAATTTTCTGATTATAATAAAAATAATTGAAAGGAAAGATTAAGAAAAAAAGTTGATATCAACTCGTGTTTTCAATCTCTAAATTTACATTAATTATATGCAAGAAAATTTATTAACAATGTCAACACCTCAAATGCAAAGATACCTGCTTTTTATTTGATAACTTCTTCAATAATAATTCATTAGTTGCTATGAGTTAGGATACACTTAGTAACAATCAACCAACTTAAGCTTCTTTACAAAATACAACCATAAACCTCACTTGTTTTTCTGTCAGTTGCATGTTTACACAAGTATTGTTCATCAGAATTTACATAAGATCTTATAAAATTAAAATTGATCAACCAGTTGAAAATTATGTTTAAAGTTAGAATTTAATATATGTGGGTGTTAAATTAGGAGCCTTAAATTAGAGGCAAGAGTGTTTGATGTTAAATAAAGTGAGTAATTAAATAGACAGCAGAATCAGATTGGAGAAATCTCTAACCAAATTAAATTTGTGATAAGAGGTACCCAAATTTTCTATTCTACACACGTTATACATTGATCAACTCCTATACAAGAACCAGAAACATTTCAACAAACCCCATGGTTTGGGTCCCTGCGTGTCAATAGTTGAGTATAAATCTGCATTAGTTGACATCACATTTTACAAACTCCAATTATAAGAATCAATCCAATACACTTTATATCAATAACAGAAAATTGAAGAAACATACACTTCTTTATGCATGAGTGTATATGAGTGGATATATGCATGTCATTATTGTAAATAGGTGTGTTTGTTCTAAGTCTGGGTATCATTGAGTGAAATAGTCCAAGTGTGTTGACGTGTGTTTAAGTCTGCAAGGGTCTAGATGTCTACTTTTGATGTGACAATCTGTCTACATATCTTTGTATAAATGTGTTTAGGTGGAGAAGTAGGTTACACTTGGGTAGATGTGTGCCTATGAGTGCATGTGCATGTATCTTAATGGGGAAGGCAATGTAAATGTATGCAAATAGAGGTGAAGAGGTTGGGCTTCTGTAGATCAGTAGAAACATGGGAAGAAGCTTTCGTAAATAGGGGTGGGAAGGTGTGTAGCGGAGGGTGAGAGGTGGGAAGGTGTGTAGTGAAAGGTGGGAGGGGTGAAAAAGTGTGTAGTGAGGGATGGGATGGTGTGTAGAGAGGTGGGGGAGGGTGTGTCGAGAGATGTAGGAGGGTGTATAGGTGTAGTGGCGAGAGGTGTGTAGTGGGTATGAGAGTAGAGAGGTGGGGGAGAGCGTGCAGAGAGAGGTGGGAGGGTGTGTGGAAGGCGTGTAGAGAGGGCTGAGGTAGTGAGAGGTGAGGTGAGAGCGCGTGTAGAGAAATGTGGAAGGGTGTGTAGTGATGGGTGAGAGCGGGAGGGTGTGCAGCGAGGTGTGTAGTGAGGGTTGGGTGGGAGGGTGTTCTGTGAGGGGTGCAATTTCTCATATATGTTAAAAATAAGAACAAGAAGAAAAAAGAACTATTGAAAGTCAAAAGAAAAGAAAAATTGTAGATTCAGTTTAATTTCAAGACGTGAGCATATAATGTCTAAAATTGTCTGCGAAATGTTTATAAACAACATTAAATCTATATCTGATGCAATTTTAATATGCATGTACCAGCATGAAATCAGTAATTGATCGATACAACAGGTCAAAAGAGGAACATCAACTGGTAAATCCAAACTCTGAAGGCAAGGTATGCTTATATGCTGTCATTTTAAATCTTCACCCTATGGTTGATCAGTGAAATTCTTCAAAGTCAAATTTACAGAGTTTCTAATCTTTGAAACATTATTGCATTTCTACAAGGACTACTGTAGATGTGACATGCAAGTAATTCGTGAAGAGCATATGTTTATGTGCCTGTCAAAAGCTGTGATATAACATATATATTTAAGCTAGTTTAACATACCATGTTGTTACCTTATATTGTTTGCATCAGTAACCTCTTCTGGAAACATTATCCTTCCTCTTAGTTAGAATATGTCTCCACTTTTACTCATATACACTTCTCGGATGATATTGGTCACTAATTCTTTCGTTACTTGGTAGTTTTGGCAAAGAGAGGCAGCAATGTTGATGCAACAACTGCAGCACTTGCAACTAAGTCATCGGTACAACATATTTCTTTTGGCATTTACATTCGAAGATTGATATAGAACAATACTAGTAAAAGTATGATACAAAATACATAATTCATTGACACATTATCAATTAGTCTCAAGGTATTCTAGCCTCAAGATTGCATGTAAACACATTTGTCAATTACTCTCGCCTCGAGACTAACCTCCTCAAAACAATTTTACATGCCATCATTACACCTCCCTTCATGAGTGCCTTTATTAACTACTCTTCTAAGGTCCAAAGCAAGATAGGTTAATTGAAGTACCACATTAGACATATGATATTACTAATGCAAATCTTTCTTCCCACCAGAAAGTGAAAAAAAAAGATGGGCCTAGTGCAAAGACTGCCAGACTTGAGCTAAATAGGGCTAGATGCAACCAGTTACAAAAGGATACTTAAATATAACAGGCAAAGGAGAGAACATAAATAGCCAGGTACCAGGCTAGCAATGAAGAAGAATAAGAATAGACCAATTGTATGCCCAAATCAAAATCTATCTCCATAAGTAAAAGATTTAAAGTAGACAAGTTAGACAACTTAAAAAAGGTAAGTAGTAGAATTTGTATTCAGACCAAGTATAAAAGTTGTAGTCAAGTATAGGATTGGTGGAAGAAAAAGCAATACCATGCTTACTAGTAAGCAATACCATGCTTACTAGTTTATTAAACGAGTGTCTGAAGTAAAAAAGAAATTAAGAACTGAACAATATTTCTTTTGGAAATAACAGCCGGATGATGGGTGAAGAGCTGGCAGGAATGAGTCTCAGGGATTTAAAGAATTTGGAAAACCAATTGGAGATGAGTGTTTCTGGGGTCCGAAAGAAAAAGGTTTGAAAGTCTTACTCTTAATACTCCTTTTACGGTCAATCTACTCTGAATCCTCACAAAGCACATGGACATCACTCAACATTTTGTTACTTTTTGAAGGATGAAATCTTAATGGATGAGATACAAGAACTAAACAAAAAGGTACTCCAAAAACAGTGTATACTGATTTTCACTCTCACATTTAAGATTATTCTTAGCTAAACTTTATAGCCTTCATTACAGGGGAGTCTCATTCACCAGGAAAATGTGGAACTCTACAAGAAGGTAAACCTAATTTGTCAAGAAAACAAGGAATTGAATACGAAGGTATTGGTTAACTACCATATAGTTCAATAATCCAGGAAAACTAATACAGTTGAATATTTAAATTGAACCTAATTCAAATTCCGAGATGTTTATGGTCAGTCACTAGAAGAAAAAACTTCTGCATCACAGGTACATGGCAGAAAGGATGTAAATTCAGCAAAAACAACTAACCTTCTAATTAACGGTCTATGCAATGAAAAGGATTCACATGTACCTTTCCATTTTGAGCTTAGCCATCCACATCAACAAACTTGTGACACAACAGCAGGAGCTGTGAAATTGGGGTATATTTTCATTGTGTCAGATTACCAAATACTTTGCCAAAATTTTGATTCAAATTTTCTTTCCTTGGAAACTGCAGCAGACTGCAACTCCGTTAGCAAACAAGACTATGTGGATGTATCCTGACAGAATTCTATCAGAACAATGGCCCATGGACAGGGTTATGCATACACAAGTGAGATGTGGTATATAACCCATAGAACAATCAATAAAAACACTTTACTTTGAATGATCATTGAAACCGACTCTGCATGTGTGTGATAATTAGTAATAAGTTAAGGTTTAGAGTGATAAAACAGAAAATACAGTGTGCAACACATTTTTCAGCAACCTGAACCAATATTATACTTGAATGGAAATGATAGCAGTACTTTTAGGAGATGGTGCGAATAGAAACACAAGCACACAAACACATTTAGTTATCTGGCTAGCAGACCAAGAATGCAAGAAAGTCAGAAAAGTTTTCAAGATATAGGCAGGCATTTAGAAGCATCCAAATAAATAACCTCTAGTTTGTATCAACTCAACTATCAGTTAAGAGACTTACTATCTGAAACATTGCTGGATATATCTCAAGTTCTCATCTGCTGGGTATTCTATGCACAATCAACACTCCCCTAATAATCTGTTCACGGAAAATAAAAACTTTCATGAGAAGGGTCACCTAGTCACATGCAACAATGTTATTGACAAAAATATTCGCATACAGAAACAAATATATAGCAAAGTACAAGACATAATAAGTAATACATCCCCAAGAAAAAAGATAATTAACACAAGAAGGCATGCAAACATACTTAGAGACAGTTTCCACAATAGAAGACTGCATTAGGTTAGAGAGAGTAAAAAAAAGAAATATGTCAGCACACATAATTGGTTTTTCCTTTAATGAACATATACACAGTTTCTGACATGGCCAATTCAAGAAACCTGCAGAAAACTGTGCAAGCTATTAGCTTTACACTACGGTGTTACAAGGACAGTATGACAGAACCACAAGTGCAATTTATCAATGAAGATTATTGGATCATGATAAGATAATTCCCTTGACCAAATCTAGATTGGAAAAAGCACACTTATTCTTAGCATTAACAAAGGATAAACTAAAACTGGCACAACAGTCAGCTATGTTAATCTACTTGAATAATACAAATTACACTGAGATAATTTCCGACCAAGGGCTGGGAAGGGGGCTAACCTGGGGAAATTCCCCTTGCAACCCCCTTCCAGCCCCCCAAAAAAGTTAATTTACCCATAAAGTTGTACAATATGGCTCCGAAAAAAATGATTTTACATAACCCCAAAATTGTAAAGTTAATTTCTTAAACTGAAGTAAGCATTACAGTACCCATGCCAGAATAAAAGTGAGCAATTTTTTTTTATTGTGCCATTAACTGCTTCCATCTCATTTTAGTTTCAGAATATCGGATTACGAGTCAAATCTACATACACCAAGAAGAAACCAACAGAATCATACAATTTTATGGGTTTAAGAACAAGGAAAATGAAGCACTGGGGGTCTAAAGTAAGCTTGCATGATGAACAGAAATATCCTTATGAAAAGACAAATTTCAGACCACCAAACTATCACTTTGAAAGGAAAATTTTTGAAATTGAACACCAATTGCTAAGACCTTACAAGCAAAACTTGCAAATAAAGGGTTCAAGACTCAAAACAAGGCACAACCAAAAAAGCAGCACAACAGAACAATTTCACTTGGCACGAGTAGTTTAGCAGATCAATGTAATCCAGTTTAGCAGATCAACATATTCCTCCTTTTTAATTACTTTCAAAACAAATAAATATCAGATATGCCTACATGAGTATATAAATGTGCATGTACTTAACATAGTCAGGTTAGCCAGGTCCAATTTCATTTTCCAATAGGTAATATAGAAACATATATCAGGTCTATTAACTGTAAAAAATATGCCATGAGTGCAAATGCATGCTAATACCTTAAAGATCCATAATGCAAGTTCATGTTTCAGATGACATATATATGTAATCATGAGAAAAGCAACCAGTACTTGCTTGAATATTAGGCACACACCAAAAAGGACAAGTCTGAGAGTAGAAAAATGCAGAGGTATATACTTACGGAATTTAGAAGTAAATACTACATATGCAAGTCCTTCTCTCAACAATAGAAAAAATAAGACAAGAAAGAAATCGTTGGAGAATGGTATAAAGAAACTGATAGAAATTATCAGAAGAAAATTTGAATGTGCAGTTTTTCAAACAACCAACTCTCTAAACAAGAGAGTTTTCAAACTTGCATTACAGCAACTATGTGCAGTTTTTCATGAAATTATAAAGCCAACAATAAAATCATGCATCCTCAAAATCTATGTACACACATCTTTCATGGCAATGTTTTATATGAAAAAAAAATACAGTACAAAGTACACGACTTCATCACCTACTTCAGATGGTAACTGGGTTTGAGATGTAGTAGCAATCAAAAATGTTTCAAGAACTAGGTATGGGGTTGGCATCTTTGGAGAAAATTATCATCAGGTTTCGTTTTGCTACTTAGCAAGCTCATTTCTGAAAAGTTCCTATGCAAAGACTTGGGATCACCATGAAGATGTTTATAACA
>JAYMTB010000535.1:0-13769 GCA_036897585.1 Francoa sonchifolia | reverse complement strand
ATCACTTTAGTTTTCTCTATTTTCCATTATTTTCCTTTTCCAATTTTCAATTAATTGATCCCAGTTGGTATCAATAGGAAATTTTCACCATTATTCTCTTGACTTTTCACCCAAATGATAAATGTGTTGCACTTTTAGGGTTTGAATTTAAGTTATTTTAACATTATGAGATTTTAGTTGGAACTGTTGCTATTAGCAGTGTCACACGCTATTTTACCTATATCGAGGACAGTGTTCCATTTTGATTTTGTACGTCCGGCTATCTTTGTTTCATGTAAATTATTCGTCAGAGCTATCTATTACTTTTTCCATATGTTAGGATATTGATTCAAATTCTTTAATAATATTTGAAAAATATTTTAGTGATAGTTTCCTAAATTTAGGGATATCAGATAATATCATGATTTGATATTATTTAATATTATTTTATTTAGAGTTTACTTGTTTGACAAGTAGGTTTAGTTTTCTTATAAATAGGTTAAGATTTATGAAAAAATAGTTGTGGAAGAAAGGAGAACTAGATTAATATTAAATAATATCATGATTTGATATTATTTTATTTAGGATTTACTTGTTTGGCAAGTAGGTTTAGTTTTTTTATAAATAGGTTAAAATTTATGAAAAAATAGGTGTGGAAAAAAGGAGAACTAAAGTTGAAAATTACTTTGGGAATCCGAATGTGAGGTTGAGAGTTTCGATTTTTCTCTTTCCAATAGTTGTAGTTGTTGAAGTTGAATAAAATAGTTTTTGTTGTAGTAGACGTTGGATCCACATTAAATTGGTGTTCTTGATATTTCTGTTTCATTTTCGTTTTTTAACAACTGGTATCAAAGCCCTGTATCAGAAGAAGTTGCATGAACCGCTCTCAGGAGAAAAGCCAGATGACATGCGGCAGAGGGATTGAGATTTGTTGGATCACCAGGCTCTTGGCGTGATTCGGCTGACATTGGCACGAAATGTTGTTTTCAACATCATGAACGAGAAGACTTCAGCAGGTTTGATGACAGCGTTATCAAACATGTATGAGAAACCATCCGCGTCAAATAAGGTTTATTTGATACGTCGGTTATTTAACCTAAAAATGGGATAAGGTGTGTCAGTTGCAGATCACATCAATGAGTTTAATATGATTATAACTCAGTTGATTTCGGTAGATATCATATTCGATGATAAAGTCAATGTGTTGATATTATTATCGTCCTTGCCAGAGAGTTTGTCTGGAATAGTGACTGCAGTGAGCAGTTCATCAAGGACTACCAAGCTGGTGTTGGATGATATCCGAGATTTGATTCTTGGCGAGGATATTCGTAGGAAGGAGTCAAGTGAATCAATGTGTTATTCCGGTTCTAATTTAAGTAATGCAAGCAGAAGAAGGAGCAATCAACAGAGTTATAATAAGGGTCATGGAAAATCTACATTAAAGGATAAAAAAATTTCGACAATAAGTGCTTCTGTTGTGGAAAAGTTGGGCATATTCAGTTCTATTGTAAAGAGATGAAGGAAGATTTGATAGAGTTTAAAAGGAAGAAAGTGAAAAGTAGCGATAGTTGTGTGAATTCTGCTAGTGATGAGTATGAAGTTGAAAGATGTCGAAGGCCAGTTGAAGAGTATTGATGAGGTGGAGCCTAAGACATTGATTGTTAGCGAAGTGTCGATCAAAGGAAAGTTGAAGGAACTCGACATGGATAATGATGTGATTTTGGATTCTGCATGTTCGATTCACCTAGTTAAAAATAAAAATTATTTTGATTGTTTGAAGGAGTGTCCTAATGTGAAAGTCACTACCATAAGTAGGAAGGAAGCTTTGGTCGAAGGAGAAGGTAACATCAAAATACGACTACATGATGGATGTGTGAAAACTTTGATAATTTCAAGTATGTTCCATTTTCACAATTAAATATCTTATCATTGGGAAAGTTAAGTATGATGGGATATAAATATGGTGGAGATGATGAAGAGTTGCGTATGATGTCGTGTTGTGATGAAGGCTACCAGAAACACAAAAGAACTATTCATGTTCGAGGGAAAAACTTTGGTTGGAAGATTAGGTAAAGAAAGCATGAAGAAATCAAAACGAAAGAAGAAATTTAAGATTGATGAGAATTTGATTCAAGGGGGAGATTGTTAGGATATTGATTCAAATTCTCTGTTAATATTTGAATAATATTTTAGTTTTCTTATAAATAGGTTAAGATTTATGAGAAAATAGGTGTGGAAGAAAGGAAGACCAAAGTTGAGAAGTACTTTGGGAATCCGATTGTGAGATTGAGAGTTTCAACTTTTCTCTTTCCAAAAGTTGTAGTTGTTGAAGTTGAATAAAGCAGTTTTTGTTGTGGTGAACGTTGGATCCACATTAAATTGGTGTTCTTGATTTTTCAGTTTCATTTTCGTTTCTTAACATAAAACAGGTTGATTGATGCTCATTAAAAAAAATTTGGTATATTAATTTACTTTCAAAGATCAGGATGATTTACTTTTCGTTGACCCATGAAAAAATTGACTATATGAAAGGTGTGAAGGCGCATAAGGCTCTCAGATTGATGCAAAAGGTCTTATGACTGCATCCAAGAGCCTTAAAAGTGTTAAAAGTGTCTTTCACTACCTTGACATGATTGTTTTTTCTTTCTTTTTTTTGTTAATTTAATTTATGTTCCATGTTGATGCTGCCTAGACCCGTGTCATGTTTCATGCCAATGTTCACCATGTTCTGGTCAGTATAGCTTATGTAATGTACATGATGAGCAGAAATGTAGCTTTATCTAATTTCAAGATATATATTATATGAAGAAAAGTGGTTATGGATCCTCCTTTTATCATTCCTTAATATTCCAACTGGACACCAGTATATAGTTACAACTTGTCTGTGCTCAATACATTGATCTTCATTGATTCCTTAAAGTTCTTTTATTTTATATTTCTGCTATTTTCACATTAGTGTTCAACATAAAAATGACATCAGGAAGGATTTTTACGAGATCCCATGGGCAAGCTTAAGGGCAATGGTGGAGCCATCATTTGCTGTAAGAACAGTGATTAATCACACTAATTACCTCGGGAATGCCCAGATTGTTATATCTACGGCGGTTAACATCACAGACAGTGAAGTATATACTGCAGATGGTCAAGTGTTTGTGTATGATTATCTCGTTGTCTCCACTGGTCACGTAGAATCTGGTTGCAGGACTAGGGCAGAGAAGCTGAGTTACTACCAAGCAGGCAAGTATATTAAGATGGATAAGTAAGAGATCAATATTCCATTATTTGTTCACGTGCTTCATGGACTCGAATTAGAATTTTAATTTCAAATAAAAGGCAAAAAGATAATTACAACTGAATAAAATTTGATAAATCTTATGGGATTTTGCTCGTTGGCATTAAGTGAAAAAAAATGGTACCTACTTTTATTCATGCATGAAGTTTGACCTCTTTGTCTTTGCAATACAGAGTACGAAAAGATTAGTTCAGCTAATTCTATTTTAATCGTTGGAGGGGGTCCTACTGGTGTCGAACTCGCTGGTGAAATTGCTGTGGACTTTCCAAAAAAGAAGGTGACACTAGTGCACCGTGGGCTGAGGTTGCTAGAATTTATCGGTGCTAAGGCTTCCCAAAAGGCATTGCACTGGTTGACAAAAAAGAAAGTTGCAGTGATTTTGGAGCAATCTGTTGATCTGAACTCTTCATCCGATGGTGTTTATCAGACATCTGAGGGGGAGACTATCACAGCTGATTGCCACTTTGTGTGTACAGGGAAACCTATTGGTTCTGCTTGGCTTAAAGAAACGTTTTTGAAAGATAAATTGGATTACTATGGAAGGCTGACAGTTGATGATAACTTGAGGGTCAGGGGTCTCAAAAATGTCTTTGCAATTGGAGATATCACTGATGTTGCAGTAAGTGCATCCAACTTTTTTCTCTTTTTAACATTAAAAGGAGAGCTCAAATGCATAATCTCATGTTCTCAATACAAAACCAAACAATTGATTCTTGGACAGGACTGTGATTTGTGTTGACTTATGTCAGGGACATCAAAATGAACTACTATGATTAATCTTGAGAATTTGACAGTCCTTTCTAAACTCCATCATTACAAAATGACACCAATTATGTGTTTGTACTCTCGCATGCTTGAACTAAGAGATCCAATGTAGTTCTATTAATCCTGTGGTTTCAAATGACTTTATTTAGAAGTATCTATTACTATTTGACCAGATAGACACTAGTCTTGCTAAGTCATAGAGTTACATACCGTTATATACCAATCGGGTCAATATGTAGCAGAACCTGAGTTTCAACCCCTGTGAAGAAGTTACTGATAGGAAGTATTAATCATGTGTGGGTAGGTCTGTTCAGCTTAGACATATATACATCTTGATTGGGTTGCATTTTTGTCCTTCGGAAAAATCTTAAATTTGTTTTCTTGACGGCACGCTTTCTCAATCCTGCTAAACACCCCTTTCCATTTGACAAAATTAACTTCTACCTAGTGAAGCCGTCTCTCCACATAATTTTGTACACGCAGCCTATGCCTGACTTAAACTCAGTCATAATTTATCCCTCCCTCTTGACCCATTTCCCTCGTCACCCTATCTAGGTTTGAACCCCGGACATGTTCCTTAATAAAAAGAGGTGATACCGACAAAACACTTCTTTTAATCTCGAGTCCTATTCAGAGCCAGGCTATGCTGCTATCTACTTTCTTTCTTTCTTTGTCGATCTGTTTAATGAATATTGACATACCTAACAGGAAATCAAACAAGGATATCTGGCGCATAGACATGCCGAAATGACTGCGAAGAACCTGAAGCTGTTATTGGAAGGAGCAGACGAAACCCAGCTCTATGTTTACAAGCCCGGTTCAGCAATTTCTCTGGTTTCACTCGGCAGGAGACAAGCAGTGGCTCAATTTCCTTTGATCACAATGATTGGATACCTTCCTGGATTTATAAAATCCGGTGACTTATTCGTGGGTAAGACAAGGAAACAACTTGGCCTAAGTCCCTATCTTCATTAAGACTAAAGTTTGGCCAAAAAATTTGATTGTATTATTATTTGGTATTTATTGTAATATATTTTGAAAATACTTGAATCTTCTCTTTGTAATTAATTCCAAATTTGGGATTTTATTTATTCCGTTAAAGGAATAAATTTGGTGAACTTATCTGTGTTCATTGACAGTTTATTACAATGGTTGGAAAGTTTTGCTAGAAAAACTTTCACTCAAATTGACAGTTTTTTCTTTTCCAATCAGCTTTTAAAACAACTGGTACCCTAGAAAAAGCTAAAGCATTTTCACTCAAATTGACAGTTTTTTCTTTACCAGTCAGCTAGTGGGCTGTTTTTGGAAAGAAAAAACAGAAGTAAGCCAAAAATAAGAAATGTGAAACGGATTCTTAGTTCGCAAGTAAAAGTAACGGATAGTAAGACGTGGCAAAATATGATTGGCATAAATGAAGGAAAAAACATTATCTAATTACTATCTATAAATATCCCTCCCGAGAGAGAGAGAGAGAGAGAGAGAAGAAAAGAACTAGGTTAATTTCTGCAGAGAGATTTCTCGTGATCTTGCTGCTGGAATCCGAATCTCGATTTTCTCTCTGCTTGTTGTGAGCGTGCTGCAAATTTCGAAAGGAAGAGGATGAAGAGAGTTTTCGGTGCCAAGAAAGATAAAGAACCGCCTCCTTCTCTCACCGATGCCTCCGATCGGGTTTGGCTTTTTTTCTTACCGATTTTTATGTTTATTTTTTAGTATATATGTACTGTTTTGTTTTGACTATGAGAGAACGTTGGACAGAAAAGGTAAAAAATCCATGGTGATTTATGATTACGTCTTTAGGTTGGAGTCATTACCTCAGCTGGCATTGAGAATTTTACTTTGATAAAGCATAATATACTTAATTAGGAAGGTTTTGTGTACGTCACTGAAGGTGTGAAAAACAAGTGTTAAACCTGAAGGGGAAACAGTTTGAAGAAGAAGAATGACATCTAATGGCCATTTAAGTAATATTTTTGCGCCTATTTTTTGGTGTTTGGATTGGAAGTAATTAAAGTAGTCACATGAACCCATTTATTTCCGGTAGGACCAAATGGCTCAAGAGACTTGATGAGTAAGAAAATTTTGTGAAAGACTATATAATAATTCAGTCATGTTTTATCCGAGTAGGTAGAAGTATGCTGCCTTATCAACAGTTTTGGTGATTTTCATCTAATAACCAGATTACAAATTACTAACTTTTCTGCCTGACATGTTTTAAAATCTGTAATTGAAGTTTTTCCTTGTCAGGAAGGGTGTTTTTGAGTGAAATTATACCCAAAGTGATAATTTGGACATCTGATTGAAGAAACACAATAGTTCTTGTTTGCCAGAAAGTGATAATTTGAAGTTTTTTTCCTGGTTAAGCAGAGAGAGAGAGAGAGAGAGTTAAATCAAGATCTTCAGTTTGCTTCCATTTTGATGGATTATATTAGATAATACGTGTTCCCTGTTGGACACGTATAGAATAGTATTGTTATTGTTAGTGCAATCCATTAATATTAACATCAACTTTATATATGATATTCTATCAACATATCAAGCTGACTAATTTTGGCTACCTGGAAACTTTCTATTGCTTTTTATGCTATGTAATATGGTCCTCACAAATCAGATAATTTCATTCTGTTATGTGTCACTATGGTTATTCATATAAGTTGATACCTTAATTATGTTCTATCTTCAGATTAATAAAAGAGGTGAAACAGTAGATGAGAAGATTAAAAGGCTTGATGCTGAACTTAGTAGATATAAAGAACAGATCAAGAAAACACGACCTGGTCCTGCTCAGGAAGCTGTAAAAGCTCGCGCCATGAGGGTTTTGAAGCAAAAGCGAATGTAGGTGTCGCTTTTCCCTGTTATTGCCTCATTATGCAATAATATAGTGGATTTCCAGCATGCCAATTTTGTTTCGTATATTGTAGTTTATCTCGTACCAATATTGACAATGTGTAGGGAAAAGTATAATAATATCCCCTCATCTTCCACCTGAAATTGATATACTCCCTAGTAGAGTTGATTTCCATACGCACTTTGATTCAGTATAGAACTAAATCCACTAAGCTTCTGGATAGGTATGAAGGACAGCGTGATATGCTCTACAATCAAACCTTCAACCTCGATCAAGTTGCATTTGCAGCTGAGGGTATTAAAGATGCACAACAAACTGTATGTACTTCACATTTTCTGTTTGATTTGCTCTTTTGGAATAAGTATTCTGATAGATATTATTTTTGTTACATCCATGAGTTTTACTGTTCTGTCAACTGAAAAAAATCAGGATGACTGTTAAGTGAAAGGTTTATGTTTTTGAGTTGCTTTTTGAAACTAGATTATATAATCTTTTATCCTTTACATATAATTCAATGCCATTTATGCTCAGAAATTTAGAGTTAAGCATTCGAGTGGAACAAATTTTTTATCCCTGAATTACATGATTATTCTTTAGGACAAAGAACATGCTTGTGAATTCATAGTTAGTTAATTTGCTGGAATGTTAAATGTCCAATGTGTGAACATGATCCAGAAATTCATGCAACTAAACCTAATTCATAATTATACTTGTAATCAGCAAACATGATGTACACTTTTAAATTGTTCAGGCATTATATATCTTTTAGTTTTTTGCCTCTGAAATGGATTAAGTGAAAAAGATGTCATCATTAGTAATATATGCACCGTTGTTTTCTTGGTAGCACCCCAAGGGCCACAATTCAAGCCAGTTCAGAAGGAGCTTTTTCAGTACCCTGATTGGAACCTGCTGCCTACCTCATGAGAGGTAGGGGAGATCCAGTTGTCACTAGGAAAGGAATCTTCCATAAAATATTTGGTTAATCTGTGTCGTAGATTTTATCTGGATTAGAAAGTAGGATTGTAACATATCGTGACTCTAATGTTTTTACTTAATTTTGTTTGTTCTTTGCAGATGACAGCTTTAAAATCTGCCAACAGTGAGATGAAAGGAATGATGAAAACAGTGAAGATACAAGACATAGATGTCTGTAATCTATTTGATGTTTTTAACCTTTACCTAGTTTGATGTTGACTTCCTTAGAGAATGTATGATACTAAACCGATGTGTCTTGTTATCTGTAGAACATGCAAGATGAGATGACGTACTTTATGGACGTGAGTAACGAGATTCAGGAGACTCTGGGTAGAAGCTATAGTGTGCCTGATGACGTCGATGAGGAAGAACTCATGGGTGGTAAGATTAACTATATATCTAAAGGCTCAATTGTTAAGAGAAGATGCTTGGGTTTTTATTTGGCATGGCAATTAGATTTTCTGTTATTTGTTTTATTTAATGTTTCACTGTGCTTGTTTAGAACTAGAATAAAGGACCACATCAGTGGTGCCTTCAGAACAATTTTTTTTTAGAAAATTATCTTCCTCCCTCTTTTTTTAATGGCCCTTTTTCAAGAAAGTGGCTTCAAAGCAGCCCTGTTTGCCCTATGATAAATTTTTGATATATCTTATTTGTTGTTCAACAACAAAGATCCAAGGACCATTCCTGCTTCTGTTCCTTGTGGTGACTAAGCTGCATACTTTGATGGGGACCAAAATATGTTCTTGTATTTGTTTAACTTATATCCTTTCCTCTGATCCTTTAAAATGCAGAGCTTGATGCTCTGGAGGCAGACATGGGGATGGAAACTGAAGCTGATGGTATGCCCTCTTATCTGCCAGCTGATACGGAACCAGATTTGGAAGGGGAGCTCAACATGCCTTCAGCACCCATGGGACATACAACCATCCCAGGAGGAAGAAACAATGCGCGGGTAAATTTCTTTCTATCTATTATCTTATATGCTTAATATCTATTTGGTGAATATAGAGGACATAATCATTTTTTCATACTCTGTATGTGAAAGTTGAAACCTTGTTCCTAAGGGATAATCTCTTTTCAGTTAATATCATGTCATTGTCAGTTACTACTCTAATATTTACTTGGTACAAAAGCTCATTCTCTTTCATGTCTATCTGGTTTTATACTTAGGAAATTACAGCTAGAGTTTAATAGCATGGATTAGATAAGCTGATATTCATGCATTTTGTTATTCATTTGTCCTGCAAATTATTAATACGGATATCAGCTTTTTGTTGATGTGGGTCTTGACTTTCAGACCCTTATGGGCTGCAATTTGTACCAAATTTATCCAAAGATCCAATTAGTTATCCCAAGGACATGTAGGTACTACATATACGTACTATCATCATGTACTCATTACAGTGTCACCACTTTAGGGTCATTGCCATCTCCAAGGACCATGCCCTCTCAATTCATTCATTTTAGTTCAAACTGTAGGGAGAAAGAAATCGAGCTGCAGCTGCTACTGCCTCTTTGGCCATTTTTCAAAATGCTCCTTTTCTGTCCCAAATTCCCATTCTCACATAACCATGTTCTTTCTCCCCTTTGTGTCTAACATCAACTTGAAACTAGATAGAGGAGTTTGTGGGGAGGTCTAGGCTCATTTTGAACGGTCATCCGGTCTACTCAACCAGCTGTTGGTTCAGCCCAATTCTGCTATGGTTTGAGTACTTCCGATTTTACTTATATAGTTATTTGGCGAATCACTTATCAATTGAGCTGAACCAAGTTGAAATATAAAGGAAAATTCAGTTGGATGCCATTTCTTTTGTCCTTATTTTATGTTACATGTTTATTTTGTAGTTCCGTCACATTCTTTTAACTGTCATTTATTTTTTAGAAGTATATACAGTCATGATCATGTTTCTAATGTTGCAAAATTTGATGCTTTACAGGCTGAGGATGAACTCGGTTTACCTGCTGTTCCTCGTGCATCAATTCGGGGTTGATAAAATACTGTCTAGTGCAGATGCTAAAACTGTTATGAGCATAAGAACTTCGAACAAGCCTATATGAACATAGTTGTGCAGCATTTAAATTCGTTTGATGTAGCATTGTCATTGTCACTTATATTGTGCCATTGGAATAGTTTCATTTTTCAATAATAGTCAATTATTGCAGAATGTTTCCAGAAAAAACCCGCATGGATTGTAATATATATGTATCTTGAGATTGTGACAATTTTATTGAAGTCTTTTTTTCCATGCATGGAAGAAATATTCGGGAAACTAGAAATTTACTTGACTATGGCATTTATTGAGGATGTTCCAAAGCGTTCTGCTCAGAAACATTGACTGCTGCGAGAAACAGAGAATATGACGTCTCAGTTTAAGTAATGCTTGAATGTCTGCACGAAAAGTTATGTATTCCGATATTTTACAAAAGTTTCTATAAGAAAGGAAACAGAAAATGTCGAGAAAAGATATCCACTGTATTCTAAGGTACTAGAAAAAGAGCAACACGACATTTACAATAGAGCAACTAAGTTAAGGACACAGCTATTGGGGGATGGAAGGATCGATTTTCTAAAGATCAATGCAATTGGATAAAAAAGCTTCATATCATTCAAAAACCGAATTTACCATTGATCACCTTTAGTTGAGATTGAGTTTTTCCATGTCTAGCATCTGCCAATTACCGTCTGATCTAGATGCCTCTGTAGCATGAATCGACGACCCAAAATACGTTCGAACGTTGCTCTTGGTGGAATTTCTTAAAGTGCTTTTCAATCTTTCGATTTCCTTCTTCAGACACTGATATTGATCTGTACCAAGATACATAAATATGATTTATGCATACAATGGAGAAAGCAAAATTTGGAATGAAACTGATTATGATGAAGAAAAATACTCACTTTCCCCGATCAATTTTTGCTGTTGCATCATGGCTACGTGCTGCTTTAAGCTGCTGTTTTCCAACGATAAGGCAACACGCTGCTGGAGCAGATTAGAAACTCTGACTGCCAATTCTGATTCCAAAGTCTGCACAATTGCACCAAAAAGCAATAAGTGGTTCCATTCATCCGTTGTTGATAAAGAGGAAATCAATCCTCGTTAACAAGCTAAAATGCTAAAAAGGATGGAACCCATAACTCAATTTGTTCACATATGACATGAATATGGGAAAGAATTGCATAATTCGTCTCAAAAGAACAGATTGGTAGTATATGTTAGGCTATGGATATCCTACCCGTGTCCCGTGTCCATGTTGTTTAGTGATAAGCTAACAGATTGATGGTATAGATAATTAGAACACCTTTTGGCATACTACACCAATAAGCATAGATCCTAACTTTCTCACAGCATCGCATTGCACCAGTGATTTTACCTGAAAAAATTCTACAGTTCTTTCAAGTTCAGCAATATACTGGATTTTACGAACTCTGGAATGCTGCCCACATTGCCTGTAAAGGATTCAAAAAAAAAAAATTATGTTAACATTTGTATCACAATAGGTTCAATAGCAATTATCAATAATTACATTGAATGGTGAGGCAAATCTGAGTACTCTAGATCAATAGCAAATCAGTTCAAGTAATTGAAAAACAAGGGAACTGATGTTCTAACCGTTTTGACTTTGTCTCAGCATTGAGCTCGCCAAGCGAACCACAAGCATCTCCCTTCAAATCATTTTGACAAATCCCAGAAACACAAAGACTTCCATCCTCAGACTGCAAGAAGTCTCGGGAAACACACTCTGATAATGCTGAAACTATGGCATTCTCCGAAAAGGTTAAGTTGCTTCTTCGGCGAGGTGAATTAGGACCATAAACAGAAGCCGACTCCAACCCTATTCTAGTTTCATCACCAAATGAATCCTTATCATCATTTACAGTATTCAGACTTGAAAACAAGTCTCCAATACCATCCAATATGGCAACAGAATCACTAGCAGATCGACAATGGAAAATCCCTTTGGGATTAGAATCCGGTTCACTTAACAAATCATCAAGCCAAGCCGGCTGCTCCTCGGGGATGAAGCTTTGAGAGGAAGACCTATGGTGTCGAGGATAAAATTCATTGTCGCTGTGTGGGGTTGGAGAAGTGAATTTCTTTTGGAATGGACAGCGAGGTGGAAGGCGAGCTTGCCTTGACATGGTTAACTATATATATGTTACAGGTTTACCATCAGCTTCTCACAAATCTGCTAATCATCTTAGCTTCTTTATAATAGTAAAAACAACAGACCAACCATTTTGATCCTTATTTTTTGCATCATTGGCATATTGCAGTGGAACAAACATGATCCCTAATATATTTGCAAAACCTAGAAAAATTTATAGCAGAAAAAGAGTAATGCAAGATAAGGAAGGCTATAACCTTCAATGAGATCAAATTTCTTAAACAAGTTTTGTTCAATCTTTACCATTAAGGGCATGATTAAGTGGGTCTTCACTTCTATTACCATTACAAACTGAATACAGAAAAAAAAAAAACGCTTGAATCTCTCAGGAAACCAGTGACTAAATTCCATGATTTTGAATTTCTTTTGCTAACTTTCTCAGCAACCAAACAGAATGTTGAATGAAATCAATTAAACCCACATTAAAAAAAAACAGGAAAAAATCAATGCAACAGTTGGAAAATTCTCAAATCTAAAGGAAAATGTACAAAAAATCTCAAAATGAAAAATACCGATCAGCAAAAGTTTACTTCTTTCCACTATAATGGACTATCTGACTATGAAATTTTCTCCAAAAATAAGAAAAACTCAAGCTTACCTCCATAATCAGTCTCAATTTCATCAGTCAAAATCTCAAAGTGAAAGAAAAAGGGCAAAATGGGTTGATTAAGTGAATGAGTAAAGAAGAAGAACGGAGTAAATGAAACCCTTTTTTGGGCTATGAATTGTGAAGAGTGAGAGCCCCTCCACCTGCCAGGCAACAAAAATGTAACAATGCTCTGCTGCAACAAATGTAATGGCCATTTGGAAAAGATGATGGGCTACAGCTTCTGTACGGACAGTGTGGGCCCTCCTCTTTTCTTCCTATATATTGGGTTAATTACACTTTAGTACTTTCTTTTTTTATTCAATTTGCAAATTTAAATTAAATTAATTTCATTTTGGAGTGTTAATTGTTTTAAGTTGCACATTTATAACACATTAATTAATGAAATCATGAAATAATAAAAATTCAAATTTAAATTTAAATAACAAAATAAATTTTATTTGATTTGATTTTTACCCGAGAAATATGGCATTTCATTTTATGCTGAAAATGACGAAAATACAAAAATAAATAAAAGGAAAAGGGCAAATGGGAGATTTGCAGTCCTTGAAATTTCTTAAAAAAAAATTAAAAAAGAAAAAAGCAATGGGCCTTAGGCCGTTGGATATTGCTTTTTTCCTACTCCACGCTATGCCCACCGTCCATCCATCATCCATCATTACATTCACACCTACTACTATACATACATTCACACTCGAGAAGCTCCCATTGGGCCTCATCTTGGGCCTTATTCCAATCCTATATAGCTCCTTGGATTCCTATTATTATCCTGCAAAATAAAATCATACAAAAACATGGCATCACGTGACCATACTTTATTCTAATTATTATTATTTTTTATTAATAAAAACAAAATTTCTGTCAGATTTCTGAACCCCTGTCACATGTCACATGTCACACACAAAATTTAATTTAATTTTAAGAAAAATCTCACACTTAATATACTGAAAATTAATAATAAAAAATCAAAATCTGAATTATTTATAGCAATTAATATTTAAAAAATTAAAGAATATTTGCTTTTCACTTTCAAAAATAAGAAAACCACGTGTCATCGTTCAATTGGTTTGACTAAAAAACAGACCATTGCCTTTGACCGAAACCGCTAAACAAAATCCCTAAATCTAAGGTATTTTAAC
>JAYMTB010000534.1:0-13776 GCA_036897585.1 Francoa sonchifolia | reverse complement strand
TATATGGCCGAAGCAGCCACCGGCATCTCTAATCCAATAAATCGCTACCAAATTAACAAACAAACAGCAACACAGAGATTACGAGATGAGATCGACAGCCACAAATGGAGATGGAGATTCCAAATCTAGGGTTTTTGGTCCGATCGAGACTGAGAATTACAGCATCGAAGATGATTCTTCCTCAGATCGTAATTGATTATAAAAAAAATAATTTCTTGAGATCTAAATGAAGAAAATGGGAAAATGGGAAAATGGGAAAATGAAAATTTCATTTCATTTTTCAAAGAATTGCTAGTCAGCGAAATATTGATTGTAATTTCGTTTTTCCACGCGAGTTTGCTCGCGCGTACGGTCTAATTACTATTACCCTTATTAAACCTTTTTAATTTCTATTAATTAAATCTAATTATATTATTTAACTAGTACTAGTACCTAAATTGGTAATTTCATGGTGGTATATTCTCTCTTAACTTTCGTTTATTTTCATTAGACTGGGATTTGTTCATTGTCACCTACGTATGTTTACCCTTCCTATCAAAGTATACAGAATTACACACTTTTTATTTTATTTTTTCAATTTTAATTTTTCACGAATTTAGGAAAAATGAATTAAAGAGAAGAAGTGCAATTTTGATTGCTTTGTGTTAGAACCGTGTGGTGTTACACAAAGATACCATGTTGGCAGTTTTAAGTGTGTTTACTTTAAGTAGAATGTGAAGCAAAATCACGAAATATTTTGTAATCATATTATTTAGGATTTGTTTTTGAAAACTAAATATTATAATATTTAGATAATTTTTTTTTTATTTGAGAAAAGATTTTATTTAAATTATTTAGGTATAGTTACTTATTATGAATATATTTTGAAAGATCTGGTCAGTGAGGTGATAACACGTAGTGCTTTGTAACACCAACTAGAACACTATACGCACGTATGTAATTAGGGTAAAGATTTTTTTTATAATTTACATAAACTTTCAGTTTAAATCAACAATTTCAATGATTTTGTGAATTTTAAATTCTCAAATCAAGAAAATATAGTTTCTAACAAAAATAAAATGAAAACGAAAATGCAACGTTTGTTTGATAGATTATTCTTATATTTAAAAAAAAAATATAGTTTGGTTCACTAATTACTTTCAACAACTCATTCTATAATTATAATAGATATTTTTTTCTAGAACATTCTATAATTATAATAAGTTCAATTTTAATTTTGATTCACATAAATCTAGAAAATTAGGTTGTAATAATAATTAAATTAAAATTTTAATTAGGGTAAAGTATCAATTTGGTACCTGAACTATTCACCAAGTTTTAATTAAAGTGTTTAAAGTTTCAAAGCAGTACTTCAACAATTAATTAAGACTCATATCAGTGCCCGCCTTACATTTTCAGTTTAATTGATTTTGGGTTAATTTGAATTTTATCCAAATTTTTAACCTAATTAAATTTTGTCCAATTTATAATCTAAGTGTAATTTATCCAAATTTATAGCCTAATTACAATTTGCCCAATTTAATCAAATATCATTTCGAATAATTTTTTTTTAACCAAATTTTTTTTTGGCGATTCTAATTGTTTTTTCATTTCGTTTTTTTGTTTTAATTTATTTGAAAATTGGGTTATAATTTTATTTTAATTTTTATGAAATCCAATTTTATGAAAATTAAATTAAATATTTTAAATCTAAAATATTATTTTTTTCCAACAAAAAAATTAGGTTGGCCAAAAAAAAAAATGGATTAAAAAATAAATTATTTTAAGTACTGATTTAAAACTTGGTGAATAATTAAAAAACTGTACCTTTTAATTATTATTGGACATGGAAAAACAAATTATATAAAATAACAAATATTCCAACTCAAAACAGCGTAATTACCGTTTTATCCAAAACGTCAATATCATTACCATGGAAATCCATAAAAAGCAAAGTGGCCGGCACTCTACCGCCACAATTCACCGCCGTTAATCTCTTCACTTTTTCCTTTTCCGGCGATCAGATTCAGATATTTTCCCTACCGTAGATGCAGAAGCTTAGAAGATGAAGTCAGTCGCCTGAAAATCTTTCATTATCGATCGAGAAGAAGCACAGCTCCTCAATCCAATCGAGGTAGCGTGAACGATTGAGGTATGTAGAGAGGTCAATTTTTGGAAGAAAATCGATGATCGGACAATTGTGAGATCTGATTTTACGACCTCCTTGCTGATTTTGACAATCTGTGGTAGCGACGACATATTATGAGGTTTCTTAGGAAGTTAGCGGGATTTCTAGGGTTTTCGAGGGACGATGGTCACGAGGTGAAGGATGAAGTGGGGGATAGCGATAATATAAGAGTTGTGGATGATCGAACCGGCAATCGTGTGAAAGTGCAACAATCTGGACTTCCTCGTAAAGGCTTTGGCGTGCCGGTTCAGGTGGTTGCTGAGCGATCGCAGGTTGGACCGGTTCTTGTGCCGTGCAATGCTGGAGATGGCGGTGTACAGGTTCATTACTCGCTTTGTCTTTAACTTCCATTTGCCTTTGTTTCTTTCATTTTGGTTTATCTCAATTTTACATTCAGATCGATGTTAGAAGATGTTGAAATTAGGTCAGAATCTTTTGGTTGCTCTTTAGAACTGCTTTTTGCTTGAAAAAAACTATCCGAGTACTTAACAGTGCTAAGTGGAATGTTCTAAGGAAACTTTAAGAGTAGGTTCATGTTTGGATTGTGTAAGTTAATTAGATGTTCATCACTTCTGAAATACACTTGTAAGTTAAGTACTATAGTAGCCGTCATACTTATTCTTTTCTTGTATCTTGTCTGTTGGAATTTCTTGTTCATGACAATGTTTTTTGATAGAATTGTTGACAATATGGCTATCAATATTGATTTAGTTGCTTTGATCTCTGGATTTTTAGTTAATTCTTTCTTTTAGAAGTGGGAAAGCTCGTATTAAGAAGGATAAATGGATTGTAGTATAGAGTTATAAGTAATCATATTTTTCATCCAGTAATTACCCTATTAAATGCTTCTCATTTCTGCTGGAAGAAATCTCCTGTTGTAAAGATAATGATTAATGGAATGACATTTATTATTACAATGATTTACAAGATATTTGTATATACTGTTGAATCTAGCCATACTTTTTTTTGCTTTATCCAGCCAGCTCATGCAGGTTTGATTGAAGATGATACATGAACAGATTGTTTCATATAGTTTTGCTTTTGAGTGAAATCTATGGTCCTACATAGGTGTAACTATTTGTGTCCATAATACTATTGATGCTAACTATGGTCAAATGTGCACAAGTGGGTTGTGAATGCTAATGTATTGGAAATCTAAATATATTAGACGTTTCCTTACAGGATCAATACGTAACAACTATTTGTTTCTTTATTGTGCCCAGAAGTTCAAAATTCAATGCTATTGAGTATACTTTGATGCTTTAGCCAACTGATCTCTTAACTTTTTAAAAAAAAAAAAAAATCGATGATAATCGGGAAATCACCCCTAGCCCCAACGAGATTCGAACCTGAGACCACAATGTGAAAAACTTCCACCTTAGCCACTGGGCCAACCCATTGGGGTTCACTAATCTCTTAACTTGTGTCATGTGTTGCATCTGTTGAACTTAAGCAAACAGACTGAGATTTAAAGAAAGATTGGATCTAATGGTGATAAGGAGTTAATGTCTTGAAAAGGTTTAAGTGGTTTTCCTTCCAATTCTAAACTTGTGTCATTGAACACCATAGTAGCTTTACCAATTTAGATTAGTGACTACGATTGGAAAGTACATGCACAAAATGTCTGGACTAAATGCTTTTA
Source organism: Francoa sonchifolia (assembly GCA_036897585.1). Lineage (NCBI taxonomy): Eukaryota > Viridiplantae > Streptophyta > Magnoliopsida > Geraniales > Francoaceae > Francoa > Francoa sonchifolia. Next base: position 9,967 of record JAYMTB010000534.1, on the reverse strand, counting down.
TTGTTAAAGTGTTGTGTTTTTGCTAAAGTGTTGCACTCACACAATCACTAGAGGAGAGGACATCTTATTACTTCCCATGGTAGAAACATGATTTTTGAAGCAGGAGATACAGATACCGATGTAATTGACTTATCTGCCAATTTCAGCATATACTGGATTGCTAGTCTGTTGTAAAACATTGTTTTCCTGAAAGCTCCATTGAAACTCTTTGAGAAAACAAAGTTATCTTAAATGTATTAGAAATATGAAGTTAGGATCTAGGTCACATATAGTGGGAGGGAGGAAGCAGAGTCATAAGCCTCATGCCAAATTGAGAATTTTTCTCTGATTACATGCTTCTGTAGGGACAAGGTCACTAGACAGAGAAGAAGGTATTAAAGTAGAATTGCTTTTAATTTTACCCACACAAGAGGGTCTCTAAGTTCACAACCGAAAAATGAGCATTTGTATATTTAGCCAACAACTCAAGTGTTGGTGTAAATACCCAAGTGGAAACCTTGATTTGAAAATTTCTATTTTCAAATGGTTGGATATGAGAAAAACTATAAGCCAATAACTCCATCTTTTATGCCTCATATTCACCTTCTTTTGCTTTTCTTTCTTGGTTTTACATGCTTGTGCCATGAAAATGGATCAGATTGACTAAAGTTTCTGAAAGGTGTGAGTGAAGATCAGATTTTCCAAAGCAAGGTTGGAATCAAGTGATCGTCAAGATTGATGCCAGTGAACAAATTAATGAGAGCAAATTTAGCTGTCTGCTGGAAGATTACATTTGCAGATCCATGTTGGTGTGGAGTTGAAAACTCTTTATCTAATCCCCAGTTTTAGTGCAGCAGGTGGTTTGGTTTGGATCAATGTTATCCAATTTAGGCCTGTTATGATTAGTTTATCCTATGTGCTCTGCTGGTGGTTGACTCATTCATGCTATTTGACAGGATAGACTTTCTTCCCCATTTTTGCATTTTTAACACAATTTTGGCTTCATAATTCTTCTCTTCTTTTTGGGTTATATTTATTGTTAAACTTCTTACCTTTAATTTTTAATGGATACAGGGTCTGAAGTGGTTTGCAATGCATCTCAGGATAGATGAAGATGGAGATGTTGCAAATGAATTTCTTAAAGAAATTTTGCCTGAAAAATCTTCTCAGGCAGAAGACCATCATAGGCCATTGCCAAGGTTCAAAATGGATTACAATACCAAACCTGCTAAAGTAAAGAAGCAGATCCTGTCCCACAATGGGCAAATTCAACATTGCGTGGAATACCAAGGTAGAATACAGTGGGTATGAATCCTCGATTTAATCCTCAACACAAGTATGCTCACAATTTATTTTTGTTGATTAAATCTGTTTGAATTGCAAACCCTGCCCCCATATTGTACTAATACATGTTACAGAATGTTAATTCCTTTTCCTGGATTTTAGTTATATATAACTTGTTCCTTTTGGTTTCAGAAATGTTAGCTTTTATATAATAATCTGAGTTTTATAGCATATCCATGGAAACTACACACTAGAGATACTTATGCCCTGTAGGGCCAGGGTGTGCTCCCAAAGGGTAAGTAGGAACAGTAGACCCAGTAGTTGGTGCCACAGTTCCAACATGCTGGTGGTGGTGTCCATGGTGGTGACCATGAGTTCCAACCACAGGCTCATTATTAACTTGGTTGCTTCCCACCAAGTGTGGCTCATGGTGACCAAGCACATGAGATTGCTTGGCTGCCAATTTTTCAGCTGCATGCTGAGCTTTAGCTTCATGCAATTCCATCTTTGCTCTGGCCTCTTTCGCCTTCCTCTTCTCATATGTTATTTGTTTCTCCTCTGCAGTCCTCCTCGCCGTAGCTTTCTCTGCCTGAAATTCATTATACAAAATAATCTTATATTAGCCCAACATATTTTATGTTTAGATTTAACATATTTTATCAAGAGATCTGAAATCGAACACCAGGAAACCTTTTCTTCAACTTTGGCTTTGCAGATGGTGACATGCTCCTTGGCAGCACTGGCCATATTGCTAAGCTTTTCTTTTGCATTCTGCATCTCTTTTGATTACACCAAGAAACTAAGAGAAAGAAATTCAACTCGTTTTCCTTCTTGGGGCCGTAAGTGAAGTTTGTATATGTATAGTGGTGACTACAAACTTGACCTATCTGGATGGAGATACGTGTCTGCCACTTGGTGTCCATGCAGATTTTCTTCTAGTTGCTGCCACGTGTGTATGACACAGCAACAATGCTTTCACAAAAATTGGAAATAAGTTTATAATTTTTTAATTTTAAAATCAATTGTTAAGTAATCAAATAAAAATGAACATGACCCGAGATAGACCCGTTTATATTAGCAGGGGGCTATGAAATGGGTAGAATCCAAATCCGATTCATCGAAATCTGGACCCAAATCTTCCAACTCTGGCGAAGATCAGCGCTTCTTTTGATCTAATGCCTACACGGGGTTTGGACAGTTTATGTTGCAGATTGTTTCTGCCTTCAATTTATCGGTTAGGAAATTTTATTTAATCAATTAGGTGTTTTCGTATTAAAATAATAAGAGAATTTTTATATAAATAATGTGGGTTTTAACATGTTAGACAAGATGAAGAAGTTTGCGGCTTACACATGACAACTGTTGTTAGTAAAAATTAAGTCGATATGTAATTTTAGATACACATTTTATATGAATGCAATACAAATGACTTAATTGATTTTTGTTATTATTAAGAAATCATTAATTATAATTATTACAATTATAATCTCCATTTTTTTATGATGAAAAAATAATTAAAATAAAAAAGTATAATAAACACTCATCAAAAGTAAAAGTATGACCCTTATATCGAAAGAGAACGTGCTTGATATACAAATGCGCAATAGTTAAGCATAAATAAATAAATAGAAGCATATTGAAAGCATATTTTTCTCCTTCTTTTTGTGATAGCAAAAAGTATGAAGAAATCAGCATATAATGCAATAAAATAGTATCACAAATAAACATGCATCGGACAAACAAAAGTTGAAATTGAAGAAAAATAATTTTTCAAGTTTACACAATAACAACATTCAAACATAAGTCATTACATATAAATTTTTTTTGAGAACATAACAAAATACAACTAAAGACAACAAAAATAGATAACTGCTAGTCCGAACCACTTGAGTTGCTTGACTGATCTCCTTGAATGATTTTATTCACATTTCGAATGAGTTTCATGTAATTGTCTTTGATCGCCTTCTTCGTGGACTCTTTTGCTTCTTGAATTATTGCACAAAGTTGATCTTGGCGTTCTGTGATTCCTTCCAAGCATTCCATCATCCGACGATTATCCTCGGTGAGCTCCTCCACTCGCGAAGTCACATGATCGGCTTGGGTAGGCAAGCGGAGGATGGAACCAGTAGGTGCAGTAGAAGAGAGACCAGTCGTAGAGTTGTAAGGTCAACTGCTGGTGTGCTTGTGGAGGCGAAACCTGGATTATGTCGTCTCTTTATACATGGCTCGAGATCAATCGATGGATCATTCTCGTCCTCCTCATCCTTGTCCTCGTCCGCATCGTCCTTGCTGATTATCTGAGGAGGAGGCCCTTGGTTTTTGTGGACAAATACCCCTGATTTTTTTGAATAACCCATTTTTCTAACGCGTGCGACTTTTAGAAAGCCGTTGTTTTGAATTGAATCTTCTCCAGAAATATCAACCAGTTTCTCGAAAATATCGGACATAATCATATCATGGGGTAAAACACAAGATTTGGACTTTGAAGCTTGGAGAATGGTTTCGGTTATATAGTTAGGGATGTCAAACTGAACTCTTTTAAAAATGAGCCACATTGTAAAAGCATTTACGTGATTAATTTAAGAACGTGTGCCGGACCTAAGGTTAATGACAAATATAACAACATAATGCAACAACCGAATGTTCAACGAAGAGGTTGTTGCATTCTGTCGGGATTCGTATGTAAATGGGTGCACATCATGTATTGATTCATAAAACTCAGTCTTAGAGTACCCTAATGCAGCAGCAATGTACCTAGACGGTTCATAAACTCTATGGCCAAAACTACGAATATTCAGAATATTTGCAATTAGACAGTAATGGAACCAGAATTCTACCCCTTTAATATATCTCCTATTCTTTTCTTAAATTACTATAAAAAAATTTAAGAGGAGTAGGATAATATGGATGATTTAATGACAGAAGCGATTGAAACCCTAGGTGACACAAATCATTTATGAACATAAAGGAATGATCAACTAAGGGAGAAGGTAATACAGTCGTACCCGTCATTATAGCCCTTGATTTGAATGTCTCCTCGAATCGTGTATTTTCAGCACCATTCCGGAAGTACAGAGCATGGAAAGTGGAGCCTAAAGGACTTTGTGACTAATTTTGAAATGAAGGAAGAGCGAGAGAGACATAGAGAGTGAGGGAGAGTGAAAAAATTTCGGTGAAAATGAATTATGGGTGCCCTAATTTTTTTTATACCCCGCCGGTCCTAATCAATTAGTCTGTAATCCTAATCGATTAGTTTTACAATTGTAACCTTATTTCATTTTTAACTGCATAATTGTAATCGAATAACACTAAGAGTAAGCGATTAGAATTATTCTCGGACTAATCTGGAGTGAACTAATAAATTAGATATTAAGTCTAATCGATTAGTTTTACAATTTTAACCCTATTACATTTTAACTGCACAATTGTAATCGAATAACACTAAGAGTAAGCGATTAGAATCATTCTGTGAATAATCTGGAGTGAACTAATATATTACATATTAAGTCCAATAGATTACATATAAGGTCTAATCGATTAGTTTTACAATTTTAATCTTATTACGTTTTTAACTGCATAATTGTAATCGAATAACACTAAGATTAAGCGATTAGAATCATTCTATGACTAACACTAAGAGTAAGCGTTTACTTTCATTTTAAACACATAAGAACCAACTTTTGATTACAAAATCTTGTGAATGCGAAGCAGGTTTTCTTCATTTTGTATTTTCAGACATCCGGTGGAGGCGGCATTGTCCAGACATAGTGTTGGGTTGGTTGTAAATAAGTTATGTCACTCTAATAATCTTCATTAGAATCAACAATTTAATACAATATAATTTAGTACTTACCTATTGGTGGTAATTAACTTCTATTCCTTTGAGCTTTCTAATTAAAGCTAAGTTTGAACTTGTGTAGTTCCAAGGTGAAAATGAGGACGCTGATGACATAGAGAAATTAGCAGTGCTTGAATAATCCTACATATGCAATAACAACGGTACATAAGAACTATATCATATCAGAAAATAGTAGTTTAAATTTAAAATCCAAAATTAATCGATAGAGTCAAAATTTCAAAAAAATTGAATTAACTGAATTTGCAAAACAGGTTTGCAGAAAAGCATGAGGTATCACGCCATGTATATTGTCAGTAAATGGATCTCCCATTTGTACACTTGGATTCATGTCATGTTCGACTGTAGTGCTTTCATGTTTTCTTGCTCCTACATTCAAAGAAGATGTTAAACAAATGTAGCTCTTTGCGAAATAAATTAATTTTTAGTAAGAAAATATCAATCAATGGTATTGGCTTTGTACTTCTACTACTCTCTTAGTTGGTGTTTTTGCTATTCTTAGTAATTGTATCGAAATGATCTTTCAATCTTGACTTCCCCACTCATTTTGGCGACACACAATGCGGATTTGCCACTGAAGTGTTGATCTCATCATCCACCCCTTGAAGTATGGTATCTGTTGCATTCTCATCATCATTTAAATTGATATGTTTAAATAGTTCATCAACTTTCTCATGTGCTACTTGTAAATTATCCGACACAATAATTTTTGCATCTTCATTCCATCGACTCTTATGAACCAAATTATATGCATTGTTCATCATTTTATTTCGAAAAATAATATCCGCTTATTCCATATTTAGCACTTTGGCAATGGACTTATTGTACGCATACAACCGCATTTTTCATATTTCATCCACCTTTTGGCTATATAATGTTTCAGAATAAAGTGCACTTGTTGATGCTTTAAAACACCTAGAGCATGGGAACATAGTATTTTCATGGTCTTAAATTTTCGGCATGTGCAATCCAATATTGATGTTGCCGAATCTAAAGTAATAACTGTTGAACTACCAATTGGCCCAAAAGCTTAAGCTTTAGGTAATGGGCCCAATATGTATATCTAATACTCGCCCTCACGCGGACCAACCTAGCCTTTCTTTGAGGCTGACATACTCAATGGTCTCACCAAACACAATGCGTGTAAAATTGAGATTAAACTGCTGCAGCAGAGATTCGAACCCTGAACCTTGGCTCTGATACCATGTTGAACTACCAATTGACCCAAAAGCTTAAGCTTTAGGTAATGGACCCAATATGTATATCTAACAATAACATATACATTTGCGCTCGACTCTTGTTTACTTACATGAAACGTATATTCATCGTCATCGACAAACACACATGTGGTATTTGAACTGGCTGTGCCAATCAAATACTCTTCCTCAAACAGCTTATACAACTTATGCGTGTATACATCAGCTGCATGTTTCAGAATATGACAATGATGTATTTTGCATGGGTGTTTACTTTGTTGACAATGATGATCTTCCTCGTTTTCATTCATGCGTTATTGCTCAACAAAACTATCGAATCCCTTCATGAACTCTGTTAAATTTTTCGAACTCTTCGCTAAGCCATTCAACACGTTATTTGTGCTCTAGCTACGCTGGGATGACTTGATATTGTCGTCGAAGCCAAGGGCCCATTTTCGTTTATTTGTGTACATTTTGTTAGGCAACTTGTGGTTCTCGACATTGAATGTTGTTACCATTTCTATCCAATTGTCTTCAAATTTTTCTTCCGTCTCACACGCATACATGCTCCTATGAAACAACTTCCTAAATTTATTGTCTGTATTCAAAGAGCCCAAGTGTGACGGAGCATTTCTCGAAATATGCCACAGACAATATCTATGTCTACTACTCGGAAACATGCTCTTAATAGCCTTCATTATTGTCTGATCTTAATCAGTAAAGAGAGTATGTGGTGCTTGATTATTCATAGATTATAGAAATGTTCTGAACAACCATTCAAATGATTTGGTCGCTTCGTCACTCAAAAAGCCACATCCAAACATTACATTTTGCCAATGATGATTGATTCCAACAAATGACGCGCATACCAAATTATATTTGTTTGTTCGATATGTGGTATCAAATATTATGGCATCTCTAAAGCAATCGTAATTTTGATCGACTATCCCTCCAATAAATATTCAGTGCTTGATTTTGTTCGTCTGTTTTTGCTTCCCAATAAAACATTTTGTCTATTTGTTGTTGTCTTTCATGAACATAGTTATCAATGTGTTAGCATCACCTCCCTCAATAGTCGTCATTTTTTATCTGCTTAAGAAATTATAACAATCTTCTTGGTTGAAACCCAGATGCTTCTGACCTCCACATTTACGTGTCATGTACTAGTATGCATCAATTTGATGTATGCCAGTATTTACCATTGAACTTAATATTGCTCCTTTCTCAACTGTTACTTTGTGAGCGGACCAGAGTAAATGTGCTTGTTCGGGATTCACCAATTCATGGTTATGCTCTTCTATGAGACGACTAACTTTCCTTTCCCCTGTGCGACTGAACACAAATGAAATCATTGTTGTGCAGCCGGTTCTAGTATCTTGCCTACAATGCAGGTCTGCCGATGTAGTTTTTGTTTATGGAGAACTGTCTTTACACCCACATTTTGAGCAACAATAATTCTTTCGCCTAACATTTGTGGACCCGTTAAAGTAATACTGTTTTTCTTTTCGAACACTTAATCCAACATTATGCGTCTATTGACAGTACAACTTGTACGCAGTGACCTCACTTTCCACAATTTTCCCTACCGCAGGCTTAACCACGTGTTGCATTATCATATGCGAGGGTGAATTCATTATTTGCAGTACTGAGGTGGTGGTATCAAATATTTCATCCCTATCATCTTGCATAACGGCTTTAGCACTATCGAATTCCATATTTAATTTTGATAGCGAATGTAATCTGCAATTCATTAGGCATATTGTCACGTTTTCTCATGTATGTGTGGACAGTACATAACACATAATCGATTACATGTTCATCATAAACATGTAATCGATTAGTATCACATTGTAATCGATTACTTGTATACAGATTGGTATTAATATAAAATTTAAAGAAGTATGAAGTCAAAGATATTTGTAGTCTAATCGATTAGGTTTAGAACTAATCGATTTTCCTGGGCAGATGAATTGAATACATATTATTTCGAGTATACAAAAAGAACATTTTCTACAAATAAAGAAGGTAACAGAGAAAGCAAGAAGTAAAATTGCGAGCGTGTAACATAGTCGTGGTATAAATTATTAAGAACTTACGGAAACAATACCTTCAAGTATGGAGATATGTTGATGCTAAAGAACAATCTTCAAACTACTTCAAAACACTAACAAGCTCAATTGTACATTGTTGTGAGTGTTTTATATTGTAAATATTGTGTTAATAGGTTAAACTGAATATTTAAAATATGTTATCATTATATTTCAATCTATTAATTAGAATTTAACATGACTACACATATTTGTTAATCATATATCAATCATTGAAATTAATTTTGACTGTTGATTTTATGTGTACGCAGTTCGTTTAAATGTCTACCGCCAAATTCTTTTCTTTGGGAAGAAGAGTAAGCAGTTTAATTAAATGTTGAAATATTAAGGAAACAAAATTCACTCCTCTCACCTCACTCTCGGTTTTCCTTTCTCTCTCTCTCGCTCGGTCGTCCTCTTCGCCATCTCAGACTCACAATTCCTCTCCTCTTTAATCCAGGTTTGCCACACACACACCCATCTTATTTTGCTTCAAATGTAATTCATTTTGAGGTCACGATGCATTTCATAATTTTTTATCCTAAAATCCCATTTTCAGCTATCACAAATCTCCGAAACCCTAAACCCAAAACCTTTGTGTTGTAGAAATCGTTAAAAACCCTAGTGTTGGACAAAATTTGAGTAATGAAATTATATAGGTACGTGGTGCTAGTTTGTGTGAGTTATGCAATTTAGAGTGTTATTTTGTCATATTCATGGTTTATATGTTCTCTATTGTATAAAGAAAGATGATAGTAATGTGGTTTGCTATAATTTGTATACGGAATCTGTAATCGTGCTGATAATTTTGGGATTTAGCTAGCGACATGCTAATATTATGTTCGGGAATATTAATGCATTAGGTGGTTTGGGAATATTAATATTGTCACAGGATAAAGTTTAGTGTTCACATTCTTGTAGAGATCATTGGACAAACAAAACAGAATTCAATTCATTTAGCTATGTTATGTTATTGTCTTCAGTGAGTTACATTTGTCATTGTGATGGATTAAATGGTTTGAAATTGTAAGCTAATATTGTGTATGGATTTTATATACGCCTAAATAAATTCATCTTCCAATAATGTAATGAGGCTTTATGATGATGCATATAGACCGCACAATGGCTGACAGTTCGAACCAACGTTCTACACTGGATGTGCGACAACAGAAAACTGCTGTTAAACGGTCATTGAATGCATTCATTTTATTTAGGTAATTCGTTTACCATATCCTGCTATAGCTGCATAAATAGAAGGAATTGTGTTAATCGTTTACAAATATGAATGCATATTTGACTGTCAGTGTGCAGCCAAGAAGTCTCAAAAAAGGCAAGACAAGATGGTTAGCCTATTATATTGTAAGCCTAGATGAATTTAAATAATTTTGAACAGTTATTAACATGCAAGCGTGAATATCGTATGACTATGCTCATCCGTTGTTATGCAGGCTTCTAAAGATGTACGCATTATGTGGAATTCATTATCAGACGATGAGAAGAATTCGTACAACTTGCAAGCGCAAGACAAGTCGAAAGAGTACAACCAGGACAAAATGCAATCACTT
>JAYMTB010000533.1:0-13782 GCA_036897585.1 Francoa sonchifolia | reverse complement strand
TAAGGGCTAGAGCTATAGAGCATTACAAGGATGCTGATGTAGCTGCGGAAGTTGTTCTTTCAGAAGTACTTCCTTATATGTCCCAACATTCAGCCGGTTCTGTCTATGACAATCATGGTTACAGAGACCCAACAGAGGTTGGAGGTAATGCTCGGTTTAAATTGAAATTTGCCAGTTTGGATTCCATGATAGTACCTGACCAGTGCTATTTTTGTACATTTTCAATTTATTGATCTGATTTTTTTTCTAGTTCATAATCCTTTGTTATCTCATTGTGACATAGTGTGCTATCACATTATTTTCAATTGATTTATCCTTCTCTTATTTTATTTTTTATTTTTTTTATCTTATCTTATTTGGTATGTAAGCCATGTTTTCTATTATTCCTTTATACCAATTTAATTCAACTGACGGTTATACAAAACATTGGTGCACAGTAGAACCTGAGGAGCCATTGCGAGTAGTCGAGGAAGCTAACATTGAGTGTGATTCCTTACCAGGACCAATAGGAAGGGAAGATGCCGGTATCACTGATAATACTAGATATGATTATACAACATGTATAGGTTACACAAATGATCGCTATGAAAAAGCTTGTGGGAGTAATGGAAGTGAGGAACTGATTTCAATGGTGGAGGCTCAAAATATTAGTGACAAAAATTCGTCGCACCAGGGTCATTATGTAATGTCAAATTGTCTCATGCAAGAAGACTGTGTAACAAGTGATCATTTTCATTTATGTGAGGGTATGGAAAGCGACGAAATGAATTCACTAGTGAGGTGTGGAAAGATTAATCGTGAAGTTGGTCGAAAACATAATCTTGAGGTCGTGTCAGAGACTTCAATTCATGATGAGGTTGATCTACCTTCCAGAAACAATGATCTCCGTTCTAATAGGATTACGGGACCTGTTTCTTGTGATCTTGATTCAGTTATTCAAGGAAACAGTCATCTAGCTGAACTATGTTTTGATAGCATCCATATGGTAGTAAAAGATTCTGTGTTTCAGCTTCAAGAGCATGAACCGAATTTCTTGGATGCGAAGTTTGATTCTGGAACTCCGGCTACTGATAGCGAGAAACCAGAAGCAAGTAGCTGTATATTAAATACTAAGCAAACTTACGCTGATAGTGAAATGGCTGCTATTGGGGAAGAGTCTACACTTAACAGAGTGGCCAGCCGTTGTGGACAAATTTGTAGAACTGATTTTCTTGATGGAATTATTGATGATGCTAAGACTAATAAGGTACAGTTATCTTGCCTTCTGTTCTGCTGTCAATCCTTTTTTAAATAGTTCTACATATATTAAAGACCAATAAAATGGTGCAGAAAACCTTGTTTTCGTCCATGGAATCAGTTATCAACAAGATGCGAGATGTTGAAGTTCACGAGATAGCTGCAAAACAAGCACAAGAGGAAGCTGCTAGTGCAGGTTTGGATATTCTTACAAAAGTAGAAGAACTAAAACAGATGTTGGTACATGCTAAGGAGACAAATGACATGGTAGCATTTCTTCTAATCAATGTTTAATTATCTCCAATAACTGAATTTGGCAATATATTAAGAGCTGCTCATTTATACTTAAATTACGTGTGCAGCATGCGGGAGAAGTTTATGGAGAGAAAGCGATTCTGGCTACTGAAGTAAAAGAGCTTCAGTCTCGCCTTCTCTACTTGTCGGATGAAAGGGATAAGTCTCTAGCAATTCTTGATGAGGTGCTTTATACATTTAGGTTCAATTATTTGATAGTACTTATAATTTTCGGAATTTTATTATTGCTGCTGACCCTTATGTTCTTGCTATTGGAATATCTTATAAGCTTATACAAGGCCAAAAAAGTCGAATTTGGAAAATCACCATGAACATGTTTAAACTCATGACTGGCCAAAACTCTGTACATGATTAGAAATTTGGTTATGAGATTTATTTGAGTTATCAATTACATAAAACACTTTTATTTTCTTACAAGTTTTTGTTATGGAATTTCAGTAATTTCTAGAATTCATTTATTTAGTTCAATTTTTATTGCATGTTATGCAGATGCGCCAAACTCTTGAGGCACGACAAACAGCAGCAGAGGAGGTTACAAGAACTTCCATACTGAAAAAGCAAGAAAAGGAAAATTCTGCACGCAATGCTCTTGCTGAGCAAGAGGTCATTATGGAAAAGGTAGTTCAAGAGTCAAAGATTCTGCAGCAAGTGGCAGAGGAGCATTCTAAGGTAGCAACTCAACTATTTTGAATTTTGATACTGTACTAATGTATTCAATGACTCACTCTCCTATGACATTTTCCTGCAGTTGCATGCGTTTCTCATGGACCGTGGCCGTATTGTTGACATATTGCAGTAAGTTTGTTGATTGAATTTTTCCAATCTAGACTAAGTTTACTGATGAGGCCATTTAATTTTATTATTCCAGAGGAGAAATATCCGTAATCTGTCAAGATGTGAGGTTGCTGAAACAGAAGTTTGATGACTTTGTTCCATTAAGCAAGTCCATTTCAATGAGTCAAAGCACCTGCATCTTATCTTCTTCAAGCTCATCCTTGAAAAGCATGGTGTCTGATCTAAAGACAGAGTCAGGTTTATTGAAGACTCCAAAGAAAGCTAGCCCTGCACCCTCTATTGGAGGCCAATCTCCACCAGGCAGAGTTACAGAAGAAAGAGTTGTAGCTGTTCACATAGCTCTTTCAAACGATGAATGGGATTTGTTTGATAATGATGCATTATTCACCTAGCTGTGGTCCATTTCATTTGCAAAATATATTTTTTACTTGTGCAGTCGATATAATTATTTTGGTTATCATTTGAACTTTGCAGAGCTTATGTAGAAAGCTAACTAAAAGCATCTTCTTATAATATTGTGTGTAGCATATAAATAAATAATAATTTGCAGAATTTGTGCTGGTGCTTATATTTCTTATTTCCATGATTGTGTGATCTTTACAGTATTGATCAATTTAGATGAGATTCATTGGCAGGTACTTGGTGAACTTTGTTGTATTTATGCAGGTCACTCGAAGGAGATTGCTAGAATAAGACGCTAATCGGCAGAAAGAGTCAATAGATGATAGTGCATACTAGTAAGCTTCGTTTCGCTAGATAAGGTATGATGCTTGCCTCATTTTGTGAAGCTAATCGTGCCAACGAACAAGTATCACAGTACATCTCCATATAATATGAAGACGTGCTCGTTGCTCTTTAATATGCTTTGAACATCGTTGCCATGACTGAAGCTTCAAACACCGCATCAAGAACGAGTATTCTCCCATATGGTACGTAATCTCTAGAATCGAATTCTTTCCGAATTGAATTGTTGGTTTTGAAGTTTCGGTTGGTTGTTTAAGCTCTGGCAAGACCTTCTTACTTACACACTTACTTATACACACACATATACACATATATAGGGTGGAGATGAATTGAAGGAAGATATGTGAAAAGAAAATATGTGGTGAATGAGAAATCTTGGCCCCTTTTCGGGTTAATTAGTCAGGTCCCACTGTCCAAGTAAGATGACAAATCCTATCCTATATTACCCTGTCCCCTTGCCTAACCTCTCTTTTAGATGAGTCTTGTCATCTTCCCCTCTAGAAAGTAATGATTTCTCTAACGGATTCACTGAACCGTTCAACGAAACATGACTGTATACCAAATAATCGAAATTAGTTAACTTTAAGCGATTGCCTAAGTTCCAGTCTTTTGACAAAAAATGGACAAACAAATGTATATTAGTCATTCATTCGTTTGTGTTACCAAAATTTTTGTTACCAAGGTGAGATATGAAATCTATTGTATGACTTTGGTATAATGTGATGAGTTTAGGAAAATATGACATTAGTCACCAGATGACACTGTCATTTTTCAGGCATGCGTATTTTCGCAGTTAGTTTTCCGACAATTGCAATTTAGTTAATTTTTCATGTGATTTTTAATTTTAAATATGTACCAATATAATCATCTATATAGTACAAATATATTTTTTTTAAATGGAGAGATGAAATATTATATTATATGGCAAAAAAATGAGAGTACTTTCAGGTGACTAATGAGAAAAAGTGGAAGACATATATATGCAGTTTTTCTAAAACAAACAAGGTTGTCCGTCCCACCTTTTTTATCTTTATTTGTACAATAATTGTTGATTTTTCTTATTCATTAACCAACCTTACTCTCGTTTTGTTCACTGTCCACATGCTGAATGGTTCCACATCTTCATGATATGTTTCGACTTTTTATAATGAATGTAGTTTGTATTTTATCTAACAACTGTTTCGTGTCTGTATAAGTTTAAACAATTCTAATACAAACAGTGTTTTGATATGAATTAGGTTTGGGATGATTGTTAGGGAATGAGTCAAATCTTTCTTTTGTCTTCTTTTTGGCTCCTTTCGTTGCATCAGCACTAGCTTATTGGTCCATTCTGCTAGCTTTCGTGGGGCTTGTCTTCTTAAACATCATGATCCCGCGGATGAAAGAAAAAAATTGGAAACAATAACGAACGCAGAGATTTACATGGTTCGATAATATGCTTAAATCTACGAGCCGCACTAGGTTTATTATTAATGAAATTAGGTTACAAATAGAATGATCACGCTTTTTCCGAGCAGCGAGATACCTGCAAAGGGCCCGGGCTTCCTGACCCCCGGAAAATTCATACAAAAGTATTATAATCTATTTAGACAAATAATTAAACTCCACATCTCCAACAGTAATTTCATTCATTAAAAGCTCAGTGTAGTAACAGATTTAGCTGGAAGTTGATTCCAACAAGAGGGGATCAAGAGTTAGGTTCAAGCATTGGCAAAAATTTAACTAATTGATCTGGATGAAGCTGAACTTTTTAATGGGAATCATGAAGGCTACACAAGTTGGGAGTCAAAATGGCCATGCAAGAATGGACTTGATAAGACAAAGACTCGATGTTAAGAAACAAAAATTAAACGGAAAAATCAAGAACACCAATTTAACGTGATCACTACAACAAAACTGTTTTATTCAACTTTAACCACTGTAACTTTTGAAAAGAGAAAAATCTAAACTCTCAATCTTACAATCGGATTCTCAATTTTGGTTCTCTTTTCTCCCACACCTTATATCCCTAAATTAATCTACCAATAAAATATTATTAAAATATTATCAAAAAATTTGAGTCAATATTCTAACAATCTCCACCTTGAATCAAATTATCTTCAATCTTGAAACTCATCTTCTTCTTTTTCATTCTTTTTTCACCTAATCTTTCAATCAAAACTTTTCCTTCGAACATGAATACCTCTTTGAAGTTTCTCCTAGCCTTTATCACAACACGATAGCCACTAATAATATGCAACTCCCCATCACCTTCACCATATTTATATCCAATCGTACTCAACTTTCTCAATTATAAAATATTAAATTGTGAAGATGGTATATACTTGACATTATCAAAAGTTTTCACACATACTAATAGTAGTCGTATTATGATACTACCTTATCTTTCAACCAAAATTTTCTTCCCACTAATAGTAGTGACTTTTATTTTGGGATACTCTTTCAAACAATCAAAATATTTTATATCTTTAACTAGGTGAATCGAACATGCAAAATCCAAAATCATATCATCATCCATGTCAAGTTTCATCAACTTGCCTTTAACCGATACTTCACTAACAATTAATGTCTTAGGCTCCACCTCATCAATACTCTTTAACTTACCTTCGACATCTTTCAACTTCATACATAATACCATTTCATCATCATACTCATCACTAGCAGAATTTACACTACTATAACTACTCTTCACTTTATTTTTTCTCTAACTCTATCAAATCATTTTTCATCTCTTTATAATAGAACTGAATATGCCCAACTTTTTCACAATAGAAACACTCCTTGTCGGAAGAAATTTGATCATTTAGTGTAGATATGTCATGATCTTTATTATAACTTTGTTGATTGCTCATTCCTTTGCTTGCAATACTCAAAGCAGAACCCTCAAAACACATTGATTCACTTGACTCCCGACTACGAATATCCTCGCTAAGAATCAAATCTCAAATATCATCAAATACCAGCTTAGTAGTCCTTGACGAACTGCTCACTACCGTCACTATTCCAGACCAACTCTCTGGCAAGGAAGATGACAATATCAATGTCTTAACTTCATCATTGCATATGATATCAACTGAGTTATAATCATATTCAACTCATTGATGTGATCAACTAAGTTATAATCACATTAAACTCATTGATGTGATCTGAAACTGACACGTCTTCTCTCATCTTCAGATTAAATAACCGACACATCAAATAAACCTTATTTGACGCTGATGGTTCTTCATACATGTTTGATAACGCTGTCATCAAATCTGTTGTAGTCTTCTCACTGACAATGTTGAAAGCAACATTTCGTGCCAATGTCAGCCGAATCACGCCAAGAGCTTGGCGATCCAACAAATCTCAATCTTTCTGCCGCATTTCATCTGACTTCTCTCATGACAGTTGTTCATGCAACTTCTTCTGATGTAGATAGTTTTCAATTTGCATTTTCCAAAATCTGAAATCTTTGCCATCAAACTTGTTGATCTTGACATTTCCTTCTTCTAACGTCATCGCTCCCACTAAGCCCCACTAACGAGGCTCTAATACCAGTTGTTAAGAAACGAAAATCAAACGGCAAAATCAAGAACGCTAATTTAACTTGGATCCAACGTCCACCACAACAAATCTGCTTTATACAACTTTTGAAAAGAGAAAAATCTAAACTCGCAACCTCACAATCGGATTCCCAAAGTAATTCTCAACTTTTGTTCTTCTTACTCCCACATCTATTTTCTCATAAATCTTAACCTATTTATATGAAAACTAAACCTACTTACCAAACAAATAAATCCTAAATAAATAATATTAAATAATATCAAATCATGATATTATCTGATATTCTAAATCAAATAATATCAAATCATGATATTATCTTATATCTCTAAATTTATGAAACTATCAATGAAATAATATTCAAATATTATCAGAGAATTTGAGTCAATATTTAACATTACTTATACATGTAACACCAAGGCCCCCTAGCTAGGTTTTTAAGGTTTCAATATTGCTTTTAAAGTAAGTTTTCACTTTTTAGACGTTTATAATAAGAATGTTATAACTAACTAAAATGCCTATTAAATTTGTTATTTAATACTTTCTTTATTAACATTTGAATGAGTTTAAAATATTAATTAATATATAGAATTGATCTAATTTAATTTTTTCACTATCTTTGTTCTTCGTGATATTAGTTCAATATAGGAAAGATCGACAAATAATAGAATCATTTGAAATATAAAATCCATATAAAGTTTGATTAATATCATAAATTTTATTATACTACAAAAAAATTATTTTCTAAAAATATTAATAAAAATTGATTTTTATTTAATAACGTCAATCGGACCAATTTGTGTAACTTTTTTTTTATTTTATCGTTGGTCTATTACACATATAATTTAATATTAAAAAACATCATTTACAAAAATATACATCAAATTTTATATACACTTATTATCTAATAGTAAGAAAGGCATACTGATAGAAAGTGATTACTTAAAACTATAAATTTTGAAAATATAATTACTTTACCTATATTCAATATTTTTTCTGGATCTGCCGCTGCTATAGGCTATAATTATTGTTGTAATATCATTTCCGACTAAGCATTATGCAACAAAAACAATAGCCATAAATCCATTGCAATTAATATTTACCCAAAGTTTCTTCTGTCCAAATGGGAAATCAGAAAAAGAAAAAATAAAAAAAAGTCATATTTTCCAGTTGGAAAATTGAATGCTACCACTTAAAAGTTGGTTGGGTAGTATTCTTTCATCTTTTAAATCTTTGACAAAACTTATATATTTAATTATACCTTCTCTGATTACAAACTACGAGCTAGGTTCAACAATGGCGGATCAAAAGAACCAAAATCCAGATTTCGTATCGACTGCAAACCAAGAAAGAAGGCAAAACAATAATAACCTTCCGAACTTTCTGGTTTCTATAAATATGAGATATGTGAAGCTTGGTTACCATTATTTAATCTCCAAATTTATGTATTTGTTGCTGTTACCACTCATGGCAATCGCGTCAGCTCATCTTTCGACACTTAGTACTCGAGATTTCATTCAGCTATGGAATACTCTTAAATTCCATCTTGTTTCAGTGACTCTGTGCTGCTGCCTTTTAGTATTTTTAGCTACTCTTTACTTCACTAGTCGTCTACGGAATATTTACTTAGTCAATTTCGGATGTTATAAGGCTGAAAAAGCTCGTATTTGTGATAGAGAGCTTTTCATGAAGAGATCTGAACTTACAGGGTGTTTTACACAAGAGATTTTAGGATTTCAGAGGAAAATTCTTGAAAGGTCTGGGTTAGGTCAGAAGACATGTTTGCCAGAGATTGTAATGCGAACGCCTATGAAACCGCGTATGGAAGATGCTATGAAGGAGGCTAAGGCTGTGATGTTCGGGGCAATTGACGAGCTATTGGGGAAAACAGGAGTGAAAGCTAAGGATATTGGCATTCTTGTATTGAATTGCAGTTTGTTCAATCCAACGCCATCTCTATCAGAAATGGTAGTGAATCACTATAAGCTTAGAGGGAATATTTTGTGCTATAATCTTAGTGGTATGGGATGCAGTGCTGGGCTTATAGCTATTGACCTTGCCAAGAAACTATTACAGGTTTGTTCCTTGTGACATTCAATATATATTATTAAGTTGACTAAATTGATTACTAGAATTTTTTCATAATAATGTACAATACATATATTATTAAGTTGACTAACATATAGTTCCTTTTTTTTTTTGTTAATAATTATGGAATCACCTGACCCAAATTTAGAATTAGTTATATAATAATCTACAGTTTGATATCTTAATATAAATAAATTCTTGAAAATGGACTGCATGCCCTGGTGGACCTGCACCTGTTTGATTTCTTTGTATAGATAAATTTTTAAATGGATCGTCGGATGTACAGTATACCAGCAAATGAATAGATGATACATGAACAGATAATAGATAAGATATACTAAAATTTATGTTAATTATCTATATATTATACATGCTGAAAATGAGATAATAAATATATTTTTTTATATTGATACGATATAAACCATTTATATATATATAAAAGGTGCAATCATCAAATCACTACATGTCGATAGAATATTGATTAAAGGAGTGAACTAACTTTTCAAACCCCTTATATATATATATAATTTTTTATTTTAAGATGAAGATTTGTTAAATTTGGCGAAATAAAATTTATTTAATCCTCAGATAGCACAAATATTAATAGCGTAACAAATATTTCATATAATATGATGAAAATGACTTTTTCATCCCAATTAATATTATCCAAAATTGTGTCCAAAAATATACATTAAATTGTTATTTTCTTGCATTAAATAGCTTAACCTAATTCTTTGAACCCTCAATGCAATAGGTGCACCCAAACTCTTATGCCTTAGTGGTGACAATGGAGAACTTAAGCCTCAACTGGTACTATGGCAATGCCAAATCAATGCTTATATCAAATTGCCTCTTTCGCATTGGCGGCACTGCAATCCTCTTATCAAACAAATCATCTGATCGTCGGCATTCTAAATATCAGCTCATTCACACAGTACGTACCCATAAGGGTGGCGATGACAAATGTTACAACTGTGCCTACCAACAAGAAGATGAAGCAAAAAACATTGGAGTTGCACTCTCAAAAGACCTAATGATTGTAGCTGGAGAGGCCCTTAAAACAAATATCACAACACTCGGGCCATTAGTCCTTCCAATGTCCGAACAACTCCTATTCTTCGCCACTTTAGTAGCAAGAAAGATCTTTAAGATAAAAATTATACCCTATATTCCAGATTTCAAGCTTGCATTCGAGCATTTTTGCATCCATGCTGGAGGAAGAGCAGTACTAGATGAGCTAGAGAAGAACTTGGAACTAACAGATTGGCATATGGAGCCATCAAGAATGACATTAAATAGGTTCGGAAATACTTCGAGTAGCTCTTTATGGTATGAATTGGCTTATTGTGAAGCAAAGGGAAGAATCAGTAAAGGAGCTAGAATATGGCAAATTGCATTTGGATCAGGGTTTAAGTGTAACAGTGCTGTATGGCATGCATTGAGGAGTATTAATCCAGCTGAGGAGAAGAATCCTTGGATGGATGAGATTGATCAATTTCCTGTTCATGTGCCTAAAGTGGCAACCATTGTTTCTTAGTTCCAACCTTTGGGAGAAATAATCTAAATTTGGATTCATGTCAATAATTTAGTACTTTGTTTGATAGTGGTATTTTGCTTTTACTTATTTTTCTATGTAGGCTATTTTGTGGGATTGGATCCTACTAAGGAAAAAATCATATATGGACCCGATTCACACAGTCAAAGAGAAATTGACACGTTAGCAAATATGTAAAAGTATAAGAACTTTTTGCTCAAATGTCAGTTCTTTTATAGCTGGTGCATTGTGGATGGGATCCATATAAAATTTTGTTCCTAACTAGTAAGATGGAATGGTTTGACTATTTGTCTAGGTACAAGGAAAATAATAAATAAATAAAAAATTAGACATTTTATAATTAAAAAAATCTCTTAATAAGAAACACTTTTATAGTAATCCGAAAAGGCACTTTTCTACTCTTTCCATGAAAATTAATTGGTGAACAAGTTAAATTATTCTGATAGACACAAAGAATACAATATAATGCTGGTTTGAATTATTATAGCATATATATGGTAAGTTCTCCTAACACTTTTTATTATTTGTAGATGATATATATATATATATATATATATAGGTTTGACAGTCTTGTTTAAATGAGTTGCCAGTTTTTTGGTTTTCCAATTTATGAATATAATTAATACCTTCACATAGACACAATAATTATGGGGATTAAAAAGACATATTGTTTGGTTAAATAGGTAGGTAAGATATTGAAGAGTACTGAATGTATTAATTATGGGTATTAAAAAGACATATTGTTTGGTTAAATAGGTAGGTAAGATATTTAAGAGGACTGAACAATACATTCATGGTACAAACATTACAGCTATTTGCTCAGTCCATCTGTCCAGTCAGAGCCTGTGTCAGTACGTACAATTCATCTAAGTAATCACTGTTGTTTGCGATAATAAACCCTTATCCTCCCATAAAGAAAATTCAGGGTGAAGTCATAAAAATTGTTGAACCACTCTAATTAAATTTTCAATTATTTTTACTATAATTTTGCAATTAGAGATATAAGTAATTATAACATGAAAATAAAGGATCATAAAACATCAGTCAACAAAACATAGAATGCAATCGCATTATAAAATATTGAGATGTTAAATCTATAAGTTTTTCAATAATTTTAATGACCCAATTCGGTCAACTGTCCCAAAATATTAATTAAGTAGGCTCACTATTTTGTGTAATTTATTGAGAGTGGGCTTTTGGCCCCCTGTTTTGTCTCAAAATGCAAGTTGAAATTGTTTGGTAGTATGAGATCCCTTAAAAACTTATAATTTACTTTTAAACTCATCTAATGGAAAACGAGAATTTAGAATAATATGGACACTTAGAATCCAGAAAATCTATTGATATATGTATGTAAAGAACAAACAAAAGTATGAGTTATTATGTAAAAAATAGTATGTAGGTATAAGAAAAGTTGTATTGTATTTCAAAAGTAAGTGAACAATTTTATTGAAAAAAAGTGTATTATATAGAGGAGAAATTGTTGCCTGGTCCCAGATAAAGTAACTGTACAATTACTCCCAGGGCATATGCAACAATCTCTCATCATAGAGTTGGTTCAACTAAGAGTCGTCAAAGTCAAAAACTTATTCAATCAAAATGAGAAAAAAAAAAGTGATATGTCTAGTAATTCATTGAAAATTTAAGAAATGGTTATTTCATATTTTATATTTTAGACTCTCTCTCTCTCTCAAAACACACCATATAGGAGATTTTCTAACCTATTGTCGTAAAAGACTTGATGGAAATCACAAGCATATATATAGAACTAGACTAGGGACCCTATATATTCTTAACTCCGACTATTATTCCTCCCATGAAGGAACCATCTAAAACTCGTAACATTCAATTCATAATGTAGAGTTATTTCTCTCACTATCACATTTTTTATCTAGGATAATTAAGAGATAAATTATATTATGAATGTGGTATAATGACTGATAGTGAGCAAATATGTATGATTCTTAGATACCTTTTCGTGCTTATTATGATATAGATTTTTGAGATTTTAGGTATTTAAGTTATGTTTTTGTTATTTTGTCATAGATTACCAAAAGAATAAAGAATCGATGAATTCAACATGTTTTGAAGTAAAAGGAAGAAAAGACAATTGTTGCGCGAAAGAAGAAACGAAAGGTTGAAGACCGACGAAGAAACAAAAGAAAATAAGCCGAAAAGACTGAGGGAAAGTGTCGCAGCGCCCAACCTCAGCTTGAAAACACTAAGGCCCAACACCGCGGCGCCCTAGCCTCAGTCCTCACACCTTGAAATCACTGCAAGGTGGCGCCGCGGCGCCGGCGGGATCCATCTACAAGATTTTTGGAAAATTAACATTTTCAAACCCTAATTCGTCATGGGTCTTGAGCTTTCACCTCCTACATTATAAATACACCTATTGAAGACTCAATGAGGCATCGCGTATCATTCTTAGAATTCTCTTTAGGCATTCTTAGTTATAGATTGCTAATTCTTATACTTTCAGCTAAAGGATAATTGAAGTTTTGGTTCTTCAAGATTTGTGAGATCTGAATATTATTGTTCTTTACTTAATATTTATATATCTTCTATATTTGACTCAATTGAAATTATTGTTTTGATTAGTTGGTACAAATGGCCTTTGTTCGATTGATCATAATAGTATATTGTCAATTAGAAACTTCAAATCCGTAATTGTTTGAATGTTCTAATACTAAGTGGTAAAATAGTATAGTCGATTATAACAGAGATTTTCAATTTATGTTATGTGGATATATAATCTAGTCTAAATAAACCGAGCTTGTGTGTTTGTTGGCTAGAATTGGTAGTTTTTTCATATCGTTAATGTTGTTAGTAAATTAAATCCTAAGAGTTTGTTTAGGGTTATTTATTAATAAGAGAAGTAATCAATAAAGTGTCTCTTTGGTTATCGAGAGAAAGGAATAGGTTGTTAGAGCTTGTTAATAACCATAACCAGTTTAGTGCAGAACAAAGAAATCTATATTTGTGTCAGTGATCAAATATTTGAATATCTTTAGCTGGATATTTGTTTTATAATTAATATCTTATCTTTTACTTTTTATCTTTATTTATCTTTTACTTTTGAATCTTAAAACCACACCCCCCATTTTACTTTGTTTGTTTTAATAAATCTATACAATCATGTGGATTCGACCTTGCTTATCACTATTACTATTTTTAAAAGCAAGAATTATTATTTGTTGGATCCGACACGCATCAATGACCATCATAATTCAAAAAAATAAATGTGACATAATAAGCCAAATAATGGACTAATTTAATTCTAAGAGTTACATTTAAAATACTAATAATAATAAACGTTAATAAGAATTGGTTAGTGTTATTACATTCTTCCACTTGGTTCATATGACACATGGACACTTTTATTTGTGATAATTAATTTAGTATCGCCATAAAATTAACTTTCATGCTGTTTGTTGAGAATTGGACAAAATTTGAATGATGAACAAGGCCGCAACAAAACATAACAAAGGGAAAAATGGAATGGG
>JAYMTB010000532.1:0-13785 GCA_036897585.1 Francoa sonchifolia | reverse complement strand
TGTCATCCTATTACTGAAGAAGCCCAATCCAATTAAACTAAGAAAGATTGCCAGAAATGCAAATTATCAAGATCAATGATGGTAAGGCAGTTTAGGAGGGACAAACAGTTAATATAACTTTTATAGCCATTAAGACTAGAAATTGTGAATGCCTCATGCATATGATGTTTTATGATGGTAGGTCGGAGGCAGTGTTCTATAAGTAGCAACTATTAGGATGCATGCTGAAAGTAATTTGTATGACGATTGTAGACCATTTCATGATTGACTTTGTGCTGATGGGTTGGACAGAATTTAATACCTAGTAATTCTAGGTATATTCGCTGGATTGGACTCCCGAAAGGAATCGGATCGTTAGTGCATCTCAAGACGGACGGTTAATAGTGTGGAATGCTCTAACGAGCCAGAAAACTCATGCCATCAAGCTGCCTTGTGCTTGGGTCATGACATGTGCTTTCTCTCCTACTGGACAGTCTGTTGCCTGCGGTGGCCTTGATAGTGTCTGCTCAATCTTTAATCTCAACTCACCCACCGATAAGGACGGGAATCTACCAGTTTCAAGAATGCTAAGTGGGCATAAGGGATATGTTTCTTCCTGCCAATATGTTCCAGACGAGGATACTCACCTGATTACCAGTTCTGGTGATCAGACATGTGTTTTGTGGGATATTACTACTGGCCTCAGAACTTCTGTTTTTGGAGGAGAATTCCAGTCCGGACACACTGCTGATGTACTTAGGTATTTATGTTAATCTGACTTTGGAGTCCTTACTACCAGTCTTTAGGATTAAAGTTTATGTAAAATTCAATCTTCTGATCAAAGCATTTGCTTTCTATGATATTTATTAATTACTGGAAACTGAAGTTGAAAAATTGTTCATACAAAATTGATTCATTGAGAATGTGAGTTCCTTAATTTAGCCCTTTGTAGGTTTGCATTAGCATTTTTTTTTTCTGTTGGGAAAAATAGAGAGTTCACGAGTTTAATGACATTTAATAAGAGTACTATCTATGAACTATATATTTCAAGGAATCTAGTAGTGGTGATCAAATCAATGTTAAAATTTGTTCGGACTTAGTGATGCTTACTCATTGTTTGATTCTTGTATATGGAAAATGCAAATGTGGTTTGTTTATTTCTTATTGCTATAGATGGGATTGATCAAATAACCGTCACATCACAGCTGTTAATTGTGTCAGAGATTCTCTTTCTTTTCAATCACATAAAGGTATAGTTTCTTGCAGTGCAACTATTTTACTTTAGTTTTTTTGGTCCATCATCAGTGGTCCTGATTTCTGACATTAACCTGTGTCAAACGATAAGTGGTGTTTATGTTTTGCTGGGGGTGATGCCGAATAAATTTATCATCTAAAAATACTTTAAAGCTAGTTAATTATAATATCTTTTGCATTCTTCCAGTGTCTCAATTAATGGATCAAACTCGAGAATGTTTGTATCTGGTTCGTGTGACTCAACTGCCCGATTGTGGGACACTCGTGTTGCAAGTCGAGCAGTGCGTACATTTCACGGGCACGAAGGAGATGTTAACTCTGTGAAGTTCTTTCCAGATGGCAATAGATTTGGAACTGGTTCGGACGATGGAACTTGCAGGTTGTTTGACATCAGGACCGGGCACCAACTTCAAGTATACTGTCAGCAGCATGGTTCTAACGAGGTCCCACATGTGACCTCGATTGCATTCTCCATATCAGGAAGACTTCTCTTTGCTGGATACTCAAATGGAGATTGCTACGTGTGGGATACTTTATTGGCACAGGTATACACACCGTACCACCTTGAAATAAAGCCATCATGACATGCCCACACGAATTGCATCATGCGAAATGACATACCATGCCCAATTAGTTGCTTCTTTCCTAACTTTGCTTACAATGGAAGGATACAAATTGCCTTTAACTTGATATTTCATCAATTTCCTTATCACTATTCAAAGTAAACATCGCGAAAAAGAGAGTTTCTTTATTGCACATTTTGCACCATTGCAGATGCAATAGCAACATAATCGACACAGTTTTTGTCAATAGATATATGTTCTTGTCAGGCTTTGGAAAGTATTTTTCCCTCGTACCAATGCCTGAACAAGGTCTAGATGGCATTATGCTGCATAAGTTGGCTTCTTCTGATCAACTCATAATTTGACCTTGTGAAACCTACATTCGAATATTTTCCTTCAGTGTGTGCATTTGTTGACGTGAATTATAGCTATTCATTCATGCGTAATAGTTGAGTAATTTACTTTCTCATTACCTGTTTTTCGTATGGCAGGGAGTCTTGAACTTGGGATCTCTCCAAAACTCGCACGAGGGCAGGATCAGCTGTTTGGGTTTGTCAGCCGATGGGAGTGCCCTATGTACAGGAAGCTGGGATACAAACCTGAAGGTCAGTCTTCTTTCAATGTGCCATCTCTTATGCCTTTGTTACGCTATTATGTGCAAGAGAAATACCAATTTTCAAATATTACCCCTATTTGAATTCGAATATATATGAGGAAAAATGGGTTTCTCGTAAGTCTAATTTTCCAAAAATACCAATTTTGAACATATGGATCTCTCTGCTGGCATAAATGTACTAGATTCACAACACAAAAAGGAAAAATGTCACTAAATTATATACAATTTTTAACCCGTATACGATTTAAGCCCGTTTTTCTCACCTTTGAACTTTCATATGCTAATAAAAAGCTGTTTGGACTACAAATTTTGTTCTAAATTTTTCCTGAGCTTTTTCCACTGATATAACTTGTTAATGAAAAAGATATCGCTTTGTGGGTATATATGCTGCAGATTTGGGCATTCGGGGGGCACAGGAAGGTAATTCCTTGAGGACCAAAAGGTTTTGCTTTATAAATTTCTCTCAACTCCGGCGCACAAATCTCATTGAAACTTTGTACCTTTGTGGTTCTTCGGTATATCTCTCGAACAATTTGATTGAAGATTTTATATAAGTAAAATTGCTTTAGTACTTGAACAGGAGTTTGTGATGTTTGTCCTTTTACCGACTAATTTCCCCTCTTCGTATCTTCAATAAACGATTAGCTTTTTTTTTTTCTCTTTTCATCTGAACCATCGTATCAATGTGCATCATCAGTCATCTCGTATAATTAAACACTTCGGTTGATGTTTATGCTATAGTTTTCTCTGTTTTGATTTGAATATATTTGAGGCTCTTGAACATTTCCGAATTAGGACACTGTCATTCGATACAATACATACACACTACAAACCATATTATACATACTGATAAAACCTCGATCATCACTGCATATCGTACATTTATTTCAAAAACATGACAGTACAGTGCACGAGTCCATAGACACAACTCGCTCTTATTTTTATGTGATCTTCAATTTTTACTCACTCAGCATAAACTGTAATATTTGGCCTTGGCTCGAAATTTTCTCCCCTTTGAGACCTGCATCATCATGGGACACGGTCGCATTAGGCCACAGTTCAAAGTCATTAGCGAATGATTTCTCTTCTGTTGGTTTGATATCGTCATTGTAACTCGACACATTTGGTCTCGGCTCAAAATCCTTAACATATTGTTCTTGTTGATCAAGATTAGAATTCTTAGCACCATCATTGTAGCTCGAAACATTTGGTCTCGGCTCAAAATCAGTAACAGGATGTTTATGTTATCTAACCTTGGAATTTTTGGCATGATACATTTGGTCTCGGCTCAAATCCAACAACACCATGTTCATGTTGATTAGGCTCCAAATCCTCAGCAGATGAATGGCAATCTGATTTTTCAATTGGAATAGATTCGAGATTTTCGACAACAACAAGGCCCTTAATAGCTTCTGGCATTGATTGATTTTTCATTACATCTTTCCAATAATCTGATGGCTCTTTTCTTCCATTTATTAGGTTAGCGAATTCCTTCATAATCACCAAAAAAAAAAAAAAATTCAGAAATTTCAATAATAATAATTATGCTAAAAAATAAATGATTAGAAATAAAAATGATTTATTTACCCCTAATGAGAGAAGAAGAATGCCACAAAAGAGAGCATGGATTTGATTTTATCAAATGTTTTCCTTATGATTTAAATTGCATGGAAACCATATTCTAATTCTATTATTTATA
Source organism: Francoa sonchifolia (assembly GCA_036897585.1). Taxonomy (NCBI): domain Eukaryota; kingdom Viridiplantae; phylum Streptophyta; class Magnoliopsida; order Geraniales; family Francoaceae; genus Francoa; species Francoa sonchifolia. The sequence goes on along the minus strand of JAYMTB010000532.1, from coordinate 9,674 downwards.
GCCATTTTCATGGCCAACACCTAATACCATTTGTTATATCATTAATTAACATTAGTCTAACAAATTTTAATTCGGATATCAAATTGGAAACATGTTGCTCCAACTTGATGAAGCTTTTGTCTTACAAATTTGATAAAATATTATTGATTTATAAGCCAATAAATATTAGATACTCATTAAATTGGTGGTTTAAATATTATGAATAATATCAAAATTCAGAAAATAAAATTAAAATTATTATAAATAATGTAAAAATCAACAATAGGTAAGAAAATCTTGAATAGTAATAAGTGATTTGTCTTATAGTAAATAATTAAAGTAAATGGACAGCCATTATTTTTTGTCTTTGTATCACATATTTGATCATAAATAATAATTGATTTTTTAAACCATAAATCACATGTTTAATGTGTTGCATGTCAATTCTAATTTATAAATCCCACTGCAAATTATTCGTGAATTTAAAATATTCATAGATCTAAATAATTTGAAAAATTAGGAATAAAAACATAGAAATAAAATCATGATTACATATTAATTTGTTACAATAAAAAGTCACACTTGAAACTTTATTACATACAAATAACAATTTGATCCCTCATAAAATACATAATTATTTAATAAAATCACACTCCAATGCACCTTAAACTCGCATTTATTATACATTATTTTAAAAAATTATCATTCATTTTTTTACACTCTTTATACTCAAATACTCAAATACGGGAAAGAAGTAATGGAGAATGATGATATGAACGTTTTAAAGCTTCCAAGTATGGGTATGCATCATATGCATTCACATGGTAACAATAATCCTTCATCCCAAATCGGAAAATTAGACCCTTCAGTACAAGTTTTCCTCACTATAAAATATCTAAAAGTGGGAAAACAAATACCAGTCTATTTCCCTTTGAGAGATCCATCAGAATCCCCTCAATTTCTTCCAAGAGAAAAAGCTGAATCAATTCCATTTTCATCAAACAAACTTCAATTCCTTCTTCAATTATATTCATTCACCATTGATTCTCCTCAAGCCCAAGCTATGGAAGATACACTTAGGCAATGTGGGATTCTACCCATTAAAGGTGAAACCAAATTTTGTGCTACTTCATTAGAATCCATGCTTGATTTTGTCCAAAATAGTTTCCAATTAAAAACCAAATTCAAAATTTTGACAACTACCCATTTCATAAAACCAAAAACCCATTTACAAAATTATACTATTTTAAAAATTTCTGATGAAATTTCAACTCCTAAAACGGTGGCATGTCATCCAATGCCATACCCATATGCAGTATTTTATTGCCATTATCAAGAGAGTGAAAATAAGGCATATAAGGTATTATTGGGAGGTGAAAATGGAGAAAGAATTGATGCTCTTGTTGTTTGTCATATGGATACTTCTCAATGGAGTCCAAATCATGTTTCCTTTCTTGTTCTTAACACTAAACCAGGAAGTTCCCCTATCTGCCATTTCTTTCCTAGTGATAATTTTGTGTGGATTCCAATTGTAAATATAGTTTAGTCAATTAAATGTTTGATGTTGTAATAGTAATTAATGGGGTTTGTATGTTGCTTACTTAAGTGTGTGGCTTAATAAGGTCTTGCGTACCATGTTTAATTATGATTATCCATTTTTATCACGATGAATACATTTTGTTATTTATCTGATTAAGAGATGAATTTGTGAAAAAATATCTAGTGGATAATGATAAATATTTCAAATCATTATCGAGTGATAACAAGTATTTCGAATAATTATTTATTAAATATTAAATATTTTATCAGTTCCATTCATATCAAACTGCTAATATTTTCACAAATTCAGTCGAACCGGTCTGATCTAGTTGGACCCGGTAGGACCGGAGAGGTCCGAGTGATCCCGGTCTGGACCGGTCAATACACTTTTTCATTTCGGGGATTCAATTTACTGAAATACCCCTATATTAGTCTCGTACCAAATAGGGTTATCCTCGTCTGTTTTACTGAGCGGACATGTATGGAATAAAAAGGAGCGCAAAGGCCTCCATATAAGGCCCGAAGGCCATATAAGCCTTCAAAATATGGGCCAAGAGAAGAGATGTGAAGGCCCAAATACGGATTTAAACAGAGGCCCATAATAAAATGGGCTGATTAGATAGGCCCCACGGAATCTTCGCCAAATGTGGGCCCACCCATTTAAATGATGATGGACTAACAATGACTAAGCCCATGATACTATATTTGGACTGCTTGATCAATATTGGGCCAATGCTGCTTTTATGTGTAATGCATTTAACTTTTAAAAATATATATTTAAGAAATTTCATTCTTTCGTAGATAAAATCTTTTAAAAAATACCCATAAAAAATGTATGGTTTTCATTCGATCATAGCATAATTTTTAAAAGAAAGAAACCGAGCTATGTTTTCAACTTCGTTTCATTAGAATATATCAATTTTCTTTCTTATATATCACAAATTATGTTGAGAGAGATCGCAGCTTATATAACTTATTTTTTTAACTTATGAAATTATTGGGGTTTTTTTGTTATAATTACGCTAAAACGAAATCTACAAAAATATGACTTTAAATTTGATACGCAAAATTTACTAATGTTTGATAATCACAAATTTCATTTCAACATAATATATGTTCCAAAATATCTCACATTTTTTACAAATGAAAAATTACCAAATTAAAAATAAATAAAAATGTTCAAAACTCTACTTAATAATGCATCAATTTTTTTATCTTTTACTTTAAAAATTATTCCGAGCACAAAAATTTGGAGAGAAAAAAAATCAGTGAAGCTAGATATGACTTCAATACTAAAATAAAAAAACAAAAATCCAACAATATAACTAAACTAATAACAACTAGTATATAAGATTGAGAATAAATAATTTTAATTTTGTTGGGGTTTTTTTTCTTTCTAATTCTCGGAAAAGGAATTTAGATGCAAATTCATTGGTGGTTCTTGATCTTTCTTTTCTTCATTTTTAGGATGAACATGGCTATGATATATTATAACATTAGGGGTAACATCAAAATCCTTAACAAATTGAGTTTTTTGGTCGGAAATTGATGCTGGATCTTCATAAAATAGCTTCTTGATCGAATCAGGCATGGCTTGATCTTTCATAATGCTTTCCCAATAATCTGCTGGATCTTTTCTTGCATGGTTGAAATTTGCAAACTATTGAATCAAATGAAAATTAATTAGTATAAAGGAAAATCCAAAATTTAAAATTTATGTATATTTTTTTGAATAAATGAAATTAAAATTAACTCCAAATTTGCTTACCAAGAGAAGGGAAAAAATGATGAAGAAGGGAAAGTTAGACTTCATTATTTATTTTTTAGCCAACTTGTGAAATTGCAGGCTTTTAAATCTTGATTACATTGGCCTTATATAGGCTAATTTAAGTACATGCATTTAAATAAAATACGGGCCATGACCCGTCTGACCATTTGTACTCATGAAACAGGTCATATGAAAATATGGGTTATAACCCGTTTCACCTATTTAACTTAATCTCCTCAAAATTAGTGGAGAATCCAATACGAACAAATGAGTCATGATTTCTTTAATTTAATCCATCAGTATGAAAATACAGGTAATGACCCATTTAACTCAATGTTAGCGTATGAAAAAATGGAATGGTGTTAAATGAGTTCTGACCATAGTTACCTGGTTCGTGTAGTTGGCATTGGCATGAGTACCGCGTTCAGGGTGGTGCGAACCCAAATGCAGGGCGTTTGCAACCTGGTTCACATATTGTGGAACCGTGACCTAAAATAATGTTCCGACTAAGACTACCCCTCGTATTGCATATCGTACGAAATAGCATATTGCTTACGCGTACCCGTAAAAAAAACTGTGGTCTAGGTCACTATGGTCATGACACAAGTAAGATAAAACCGAGTCGTTATTCATTTGACTCATTTAATTAAAAATTTAATATTTTTGTGATATTTTGCGTACGCGTAAATCCAATTAACTCCGAACCATAAACATTAAAAGTGAAATACGTGTGAGACCCATTTAAAATATGATATGATGAACAACTTTGAGAGATAAGGATTGATCGCAAAATGTTATCAAATCAAAGTAATTTGAAAATGAAGAAAAAAAAAAAAAAAAACACTTTTTTGACCTAAAAAGAATCTACTTTTTGCATTGGCAAAAGAGCACTAAAAGGCTGGTGGTAACCGACCAGTTGGACTAAGAATTAAAATGGTTGTTGAAAACTTTTATCAAAGTACAACTTTTATGACTTTCACATCAAATTTTGCCTTTTCATTTCATACTTCTTTGGATCATTAATTAATTAATTTTAAAGTTACAATTATGTGATAAGTTGGATTACAAATTAGGAATTAAATTTGTTTGATATTGGACAATGTATCCAAACACCTATTTCTAAATTTAGTTTAGCAGATTAATAAGAAGATCAAATTATCTTAAATAACTCGTAAAATGTCACTTTGGATGAAAAATATGCGCGTACGCAAGAATCTAAGATTTTATGTATAACGACCCGTGTATATAAATATTTCTCATTTTCTAAAGTAGTTGTTCCACAACTAATTATGAGTAATACAAACATACATAAATAGTACTTTACTTCATGTTTATTATTTTTTGGACATTGAACCAAATACAACTAACTTAAATTACTGAAATTATGGTCACTTAAGGAGCAAGAAAATTGAATTATTTTTCGATAATAAATTATTAAAAAACCTTCCTCTTGTTTTAGCATGTTCCTTCCATTTTTTAAGAACCTTAATTAAGTCAAATGGGTGATTGAATCTAGAATAATTTGGCTGACTTAATACATAATTTTCGTAATAAATTATATGATGATAATACAATGTTTTAGAAAATTTTTGATTAAAGCCACCCGCCTGAAAATATTTTAGTTCGCAAATTGATGTCTTAAAAATTGGTCGTGTAATATATTAACATAGACATGATTCATTTATGTTACGATATTGAAGGGTTTACAAAAATTTGACGTCCGATGAAGTCACGCTGACAAACCCTATAAACAATTATTAATTCATTTTTTGTAGGACAATATGTTGATCTCATAATGCATTAAACAATATAATAAAGTCTTAATCTCGATTATGAAGCTAAAATTAAAATAAGTTAATTAAATAAAAAAATTCAGTCAACCGTTGTAAGTTGTAACTATATTTGAAAGCAACCTTAATTTTTAATTATTTATTTAATTAATTTTTTTTTTATAAAGTTGACTTTTCAATATTTTCACTATTTATATGAAATATCCACGTGAGAAAAATTCCAAAAATCCAACTCATAGATTCCCAATAAATATGTCGAAAACACTTATCTCATTTTACTTTTAAGTTTTTTTTTGGTTAATGTCATATGGAAAGATAGTCAACAATAATATGTATATAAATTATTTTAAACCGATTAATAACTTTTATAAAATGAATGATACGCATGCACACACGTAGCTTCGAAAAAAAAACAAATGGTTATAACATCACTAGATAAAGATATAGTTTTTTTTGTAGATGAGATTAACTCAAAAAAAATATATTTCGAAAAGATAATAAATTTATTTAATTAAAAAAAAAATGTCAACTCATAAAGGGCATTGTTTTTGCCTTTTGGTTGGAGCATAGTATTTCTTTCTTTTTCAAATAATATTTTATTTTTCAATGCAATCCCATGTTAAAAAGTCAACTCCATATGGGCACATGGAAATTTCTAGATTATATAGTGAATTATTATGTTTTTTAAAAAAATAAAAAATAAAAAAGAGTTTGTCCTAGATAATTAAAATTTTATGTATTATTTTAAGTATTTTAGACTATGATTACGGCTATAATTAGAGTTAGGGTTCACAATGTTATTATGTTAGCGTAGGTTTATTGACTGAATCAAATGTATACTTGCATATAGCTGTACTCGTGAAAAGTACAAATTTTAATATAATATTGTGAGATTAATAATTTGTGAAATTGTTAATGACTCATCTGATATTGCGTGTTTAACTGAAAAAAAAAATAGACAAAAGAAGCATCTTTTGTTATTAATATTTGGTCTGAGTGATGACAAATTATAAATTAGTAATGTCAAGTTGATTATACTTACCACTCAATTCCTTATTGTTGCCAAAAAATACTTGAAAAAATATGAACAATTATGAAGGTAGTTAAAAATCCTCTCTTTATTAGAGATTTACAAATCAAGTTGAAACCCTAAAGTCAAATGTTTATTTAATATGTTATTATGTAATCAAGCCAATAGTTTTAGGTCTTTAATCCGTGTAGATAGCGTGGTTAAACTGTCACTAAAACGTACTCTTATTCGAAATTTACTAAAATTTTAAAAAGTCTAAATTGTGCTCACACGAAACACATTCAAAATAAGACTAGAAAAAGAAATTTAGATGTCATTCTCATCCACATATAAAAAGATTATATTTTCGGAAAATACGTTCAGATCTAGATAGTATTTATATATATTAAATCATGTCATATTTTCGTGGAAATATTATTCTTGTTCGAGTAGGTTAAACAGAATATAAAAAGACATAATTTTCGTTAATTTATCATATTGTAACTGTTAGGAAATGAAAATCAAACGGAAAAATCAAGAACACACAAATTTATTTAGTTCGACAATTTGCCTATGTTTACGGATCGCACTGGGTTTCGTATTAATTGAAATTAGGTTACAATATATGAAATACCTTTTATATAGAAAATTAGGGTAACATGAAATTATTAATCTATCATCCATACGCATTGGATGTATTTGTTTAGTATTCAAAACAATCAGACTTCACATTTTCAAGAGCAGATTAATTGGAGGAGTTTTAGTAATAAAAGTAAAATAACATGATAGAACATGTTTGGGTGAAACACATGTAAAAGTTGACTTAAAATTAAAACTTTTGAGTGCTTTTTATGTTGAAATCTTAACTTTGGTCCAACAAATATTAATGATGAAAGCAAAAATCTTTTCCAAGATAGGGATATATAGTAGTAGATAAGAATTGACCTCTAAAAAGCAAATTTTATCTCCTTTCAATTTTCCTTTTCACATCCAATCTTAGCTTTGTTTCCACCACCCCCAGTGCCCCACCCATTTTTTTAATTCATATCTTTCATTTTCCTAGTAGCCAAACAACCACTAATATGACATCACTATAGTTGCCCAATTCAAACTTCCACACCCACTAGACAACCATTTATTTTGTACACAATTACTTAATATTTATATATTTACATTGCAATTCGACACTTTCTTGTTCCTTTGATACATTCAAACTACAAAGATTATCTCCAAAAAAAAAAGCATAGATATGGGTATTGGTTTGCCTTCTTGCATGATCTTCGTTTGGATTCTGATTTTTATAACTGTAATTTTTCTTTCTTTTTCTCTTAATTTTTTCAATGTGATACTTTTAAATACAGTATCTTTATCAGAATTTTTCAATATTATCTAATTTCTGGATGCGGGTTTTATATTTACAGCTATTCCAAGGAAGAAATGCAAGAAAAATCCCTAAAGATTCATACATTATGCAAAAAGGGATGCATATGGAAGACCCTTCTCTTAATGTTTTTTTCACCTTAAATGACCTAAAACTTGGCAAAACAATGCCTATTTATTTCTCTAAAAAAAACACAACACTTTCACCCCATTTATTGACTAGGGAAGAAGCTGATTCAATCCCTTTTTCCTTATCAAAACTCCCAAATCTTCTCGAATTCTTCGATTTCACCAAAGAATCTACTCAAGCCAAAGCCATGAAATATACCCTTGAACAATGTGACCTTGAATCCCTTAAAGGAGAAACCAAAATTTGTGCTACTTCATTAGAATCAATGCTAGATTTTGCTAAAAGTGTAATCGGATCGAGTACTAATCTCAAAGTTTTAACAACTACCCATCTCACAAAATCAAAAACCCATGTACAAAACTATACTATTTTTCAAATTCCTAAAGAAATTTTTGCTCCAAAAATGATAGCATGTCACACCATGCCATTTCCTTATGCTGTATTTTATTGTCATGGTCAAGAGAGTGGAAATAGGCTATTTGAGATTTCATTATATGGAGAGAATGAAGAAATTGTGGAAGCAATTGGTGTTTGCCATATGGATACATCTAAATGGGATCGCGATCATGTCTCCTTTCGCGTGCTAGGAATTGAACCGGGTTCAGCTCCTGTCTGCCATTTTTTCCCATCTGATAATCTAGTTTGGGTTCCTTTGCCTGCTTAAAAATTAATTGTACCAATTAGTGTGTATATATTTTGATACGTAAAATAGTTCAAGCTAATCAAGTTTGGATTGGAAACTTTGAAAGTTTTCTGTATTCCAGACCGAGTCAGAAACTATCCATAATCTTGGATTATAAATCATAATCAAAATTTGTCACTGAACCATATAATCTAATGTTCAATATTAAAACTCATACGTAACAAAATTTGTTTCCACCGACTCGATTTAATTTAGCACGTGTGGGCTTTGGCCCAGTTAAAATTTCATGCGCCAGATATCTTATTGGGCTTTTGGCCCAAGTAGATAAGGAGAAAATGGACTGTATGGGTTTGAATTGGGCCTTGATTGTAGTAGAGAGATGGATGGGCACCAACGTTCTTTTTTCATCGTCACTTTGGCATTTTTTAAAACCTGATTTAAAATGTCATTTCATAAGAATAAAGTAAAAATTGATTTCAAAATAATAAATGTTTGATAATTTGTAATAAATTTGGATAATATTGAGAATATGAATTCCTTTTAAGTAAATGAAGACAAGATTTTTATGACATTAAAAGCTAAAGCAGTTTTTAAAGTACAAAAAAAATAAATATTAGAAGCAATGCTTTGGATGCTTTTGTTTTTACCTAAAGTTTATTATTTAAACACTTCAAAACAAAACAATCTCAAACACACCCTTAATCATCAATTTCAAGTTCGAAGATTAAAGACTTAAATACATATTCGTCCTTTCAATTATTACCCTTATAAATAAGTGACTTTAATCTCTAATTTATAAACAATTATAAGAAAAGACTCGAAGCTCACTTTATTATAAAGATAATAGTTGAGAGAGCAAATGTTTTTAAACCGAGATCAAATAAAAACAAAGTTTTCATGGAAAAAATATTGTTGTAGTGAATGATAAAGAATGCGACTTTTTTCTCTTTTCTTGTTGATATTTATGCAGAACTGTGTATTAATAGCAGGAATGATAAAAACATTTCCGCTAACATTTTTGTCCTCTTTCCGACCTTTTACGTGAAACAAAATTGATACTAAGGCTATGTTTGTTTGATCAGAATGCAGTATCATAAAACCGAAGTGAATCTTTTTATTAAAACAAGTAAAGAGATTGAGATTCAGATGTACTAAGCACACGAAAGAGATTGACGCACCAAGAATAATACATAGCAAAGGAGTGAGAAGCATGCAAAGTGAAAGGGGGAAACACATTCAGAAAAAGTGAGAGGCAGCACAGTTCCGTACGTACCTAATTGCGAGACCTTTCTTTTAGAAGCACCTTGTTTTTCATCCACTCAACAGTTTTTCAGACCTCTGATGTTTATGGCACCATACTAACATTACACTTTACAAAATACATTAAATAGATTCTATCTTAAGTTATTTAATTTGAACGATTTTCCATTAATTTG
>JAYMTB010000531.1:0-13789 GCA_036897585.1 Francoa sonchifolia | reverse complement strand
TAGATTATTAGCTTATATATATTAAACATGTCAATATAGATTGATTCCTCAAACACAAAATGATGTCTACATACAGTATTGAAAAATGAGTATCAAAATATCATAAATTATAGGCCTATGTGCCGTTGTTTTACTAAGCAATGTAAACAGTTATATTTGCTATTTTCTTTTGCAAGAAGTATATGACAAGTTAGATGTCTGGTCTCCTCAGTTATGATATAACTTTGGGTGTGTTGATGATATGCACTCAAAACTATTTCCACTCAAATCTGGTCTCATTGGTTATGATATGCGTAGTTTCTTAGTGTGCTGTCTATCTATGAAGCACTGATTTGCATTAATATCTGATTCTCCACAAGTGTTATGGAATTTGTATCTGCAATATAATTGATAGATGTAGAAAAGAATGACTAAATATGGGCCTTACTTTTATAAATAATACTCTGTTTGTCAATTTCAAATACTATTTTCTCACACAAAAATTAGTTTTCATACACCTAACTATATCAAACACATACTAATCGACATTCTATCCATATATGTACCTGTCACTATACAAAGTCGAATAGTTGGATTGTAGACTTGTCTAGAGAATCCACGAAGCATGTGGATATTTCTACTACTGACACAGTCCAACAAATGCGATGTGCACGATTTTTTCTCCTAGAGGCAATTATGCAAACATAGTGCTGTGTATTGACATCACAATGTAGACAACACATCACAATGTAGATACCACTATGTACAATAGCTCAACATGGGTTCAAGAGTTAGAGAATTATTTCGAACATGATGGGGCAAGAAGGGGAATAAAAAACTCATTCTAAGCAAGGAAAGGACACTCATCAAGATAAAAATAATTCTTGTGTGATACTTTTGCTGACATAGATGGGTGACTTGTCCGAACCTATGTAGCAATTGTAAATGCTAGTATGTCTGGTTTTTGTCAGCAACATTGCCGATTCGTGGCTTTAAGAGAATTTGATCTCTCAAACAAGGGTTTCTTACATCTTAAAGCATCAATCTCAATTGCATGGGATGAATACGAATCTAAAAGAAACTAAAAATTAGATGGAGCTATGTGCATGGGTCGTAAACTTTTAGTTGGGACCACAACCTAATAAACTTTCAGTAGTAACGACTACCCATGAAGGTTTAGTTAACGACAACCATGAAGGGTGTTGATAGGTCCTTGCAAGACTGATATACAAACGTTTTCAAATTTGAGCTAAAGATGCAATTATTTATGCCGAGTATGTCACCGTGACAATAGAAAGAGGGTGAAAGAACTAAAGCACAAATGGATCGATCAAAGATTGTTCAAAATTCTCTTTGTGCATATTTAAATTTCAATATCAAGGATAGGCTTAGATCATCGGCTACCTAAGGATGTGACATATGCTCCCATGGTGCTCCCATGGTGCTCCCACGGTGTCAAAAGTTTGGTGGATTTCCTAGTAAGAAAGACGTGAAATGGTAACCAAGTCATAGAATTATAAGTGTTAACTCATAAGGTCGGAAGAAAAGAGAGCATGAAAGTAGCAAGCCATTAGTGACAGGAAACATAATAGTTGTAAGTAAGAGAAGAATCCATGTGAATTGCCTTCTCGACGATGATGCACATTGGGACACAGTGTCATATTTGAGAGGAGAGATTGAGGATGATGTATTTGATAACACTACTTGCCAGGGTTCAAGTTTAGTGAATATACCAATGTAGCTAGTAGTTGCTTTGATATTCAAAAGAAACAATAGCTAGACAAGTAAATCTCTTGGTGGGCATTTGAATGCCTCAAAGAACATGAGACATATATTATCCCCGTTGCACTCAGGGGAACAACATAGTAAGCTTCCATCATTAAGCTTCGTAATGTACTACCTAGTAAACTTCAATTTTTAAGCTTCACAATGTTGTTGATGATGGGTAGGAACACCTATCTTCTAAGATGGGGCTTCTTTGAAGAAATATTATTAAGTGGTGCATGATATCAAAATGGTCGGTCACCTATGTTGGTAGCATCTTTACTAATCACATTTGAGAGATGGGTAGAAGTATATGTGAACACTTATCCTGTGTTCGAATAGTAGAAGAGACCATGAGAGAGTAAGATTGAGTTATTATGGGTGTATTTTTGTAGTAGTGGACGTCGAAGTATGCAATATTTATCGGTTCCATGAGATTGCACTTGCCAAAATCCAAATTAAAAATTGAGAATCTTGCTTGACAAACATATCTTGGATGACAGTTTTCCATTTGATAGCTTCATCTCTTCGCTTCTCGCTAGCTTTCACCTTCAAATCTATGTACAAATTAATAGGGTTAATAGCAGGGTTAATGCACTAGTAGAGCTAGGCTGGAGGCGCTTACTAAGTGCCAAATAAATGCTAAGAAGATGACTATATGGGTGACTACGTTTGGAGTTCGAAGTTCAAGTCAAATTTTTGTCTTTGTCAAACTTAATGTCGAACAACTGAGTAATTATATAAAAGGGCTAATTCGATAGTAAGAGGAATTTTTGAAAGTGGTAAGACTTCTTATAAGATGGAGTTGCTACCAAAGCTTAAACTTTACTATGTAAAACTATATCATACACACTAAAACTGGAATCAGAGAGAGTTTTAATGAGCTTCTCCCTTTTTATTACATCTTATGAGAAAAGTCCAGATAATCATGTCAGATCTATTTATCTACCATCTGTCATATCATTAAGTGAACGAAAGGGTTAACTAAAAAGTAAGTAAACTCTACGAATGTTTGGCCATTCTAAGATTGCAAAAAAAACATATCACGAGAAATGGAAAATAGGTTGTTAGGTGAGCATGAATGTCAAGCCTTTTCACGTTAGCATTTACTTGACAAATCATGCATGATATTTGTGCTTCCAAATCTATAGGTACGATGAGTATTTGTTTTGTGTTCTGAATCCTTAGTTTTCTATCCATCTTATTTTTGTAGTTGTGTGGATCACATGAGAATTTGTAAACTTTAAAGATAACTGTAAAAGCTTGAGTAGTATTGATGTTATGGAATAGATTGAGCTCGACCATACATTCAAGTGGAGGAGCATATACAAATGGTGAGAACCTCATTTGGCCTTACCATTTGAATATATTATAAGGTAGAAATAACTTTCAATTCATCACTCTTTATGCATTTCTTTTTTTTTTTTCATTTTTTCCTTTCTTTTGGTTAATTTTTTCTTCTTTTCAAAATACAAAAGATATCTTGCCACAAGAAAAGAGGCATTCACCAAGAAGGAGCACCATTGACTTAGGAATTATCAATATGGGTGTTGTGTCATGGCTTAAGAGAACTCGTCATTAGACTCTAGTAACATCTAAGAAATTTTACCTACCAAAACAAATGCATGAAACTCTTATGTCAGACATATCATCCCAATCTCTCTTCAGAAAGAAAACTAGATAAACCATTTTTTCATTACTCCCAGCTTTCATAAACTTTTGTCACATAAATCCTCCCAATCTCTGTTTCTTTCAAGAGAAGACTAGATAAACCATTTTTTCTCTCATAGATTTCATAAACATTTTGACTTATATTTAAAAAATTTGTGACTCACCAACCTCAGCATCCATATAGTTACCAAGCTTATGTAGATTATTCTTTTGGCAATTGCTTGCGCAAGAGTATTTGCCACTCTCGAAAAAACTAGATCCATTTAGATTTTACAATAATGTTTTGAATACTACAAATGAGACTTTATTGCAATAAGCTAACTTATCCTACATAGCACACTATTTAAGCCTTTAAGTGACAAAAAGTAACACCCTTTCTTATCCATTACAATGGTACAACGAGATGTGCCTAGATTATTCTTCGGGACCAATGACTACCTGCGTAAGAGTATTTTCCTCACTCAAAACTAGATCGAGTTTCGCAATGGTATCAAGTTGTAATAAGACTTCATTGCAATAAGCTAACTTATCCTACATGGCACATCAATTAAGTGTTAAGGTGACAAAAAGTAACATCCTCTCCCACACAATATAAAAGTACCCGAGATGTTGTTGAGGAAGTCTATATGTGTGGTGGAATAATAACAATTCAATGAAAGGAACTTATAAACGTCAACAATATTACTATGTTCTAATGTCTCAACTTAATTGGGTGAGTCCATTGGTGAGGGTGTTACATAACTTCTAATGCTTGCATATGGTACTTTTGTTCTCAAAAGTGCGAGCTTTTCGTGTATATACAATCAACGAAAATCTTGATATGTTCCTTGATGAGAGGAAAGGCGACCTCGACCTTGCCCTCCTCACATGTTAGTCATTCGTAGGTTATTCATTGTATAAATCAAACTTATTGTCTTCCTTGTCATTAAAAGAAGAATATCTTAAACCACTTTAATTGTTGACTACTGTGTTAAAAAGAGAAGCTTATCACTTTATTATAGACACTGTCTATCACCGAAAAAGAAAATCCATCTATGGTGCTTCGTGTTTGGAGCGATCAGTAGTTTTAGGAAAAATACTCTTAAATTTAAATGACCTGCAATTGACAAAAAGTTGTGGGTTTGTCAGGACAACCTCTCACACTTATCTCACTTGTGAGGTATCGTATATGGATTTTGAGAGAGAAATCACTATGACATTAAACTCAACTATACGAATAGTTAGCAACTTTTTGATGAGCTTTGCTAAGTCCCCTTCGTGTCATCGAGTCTTTAATCTTGCAGCTTGTGTAGGCTTTTAACATACCTTTTTTCATTGTCTTGTCTTGTACAGAATGAACACTTAATGATCTCCATGTCATAAAAAGGTATTGAAATCCTACCACAATTAAAGAGGATCGACCTTGGGTTGTCACGCATAATTTAGGATACATATCACTTTGATTCTTATGTGAATCATGTTCTCAAAAGAACAATATAAGACAAAATGATCACTTTGCGGGGTCATGATCTAACTAATGAATTCTTACTTTTGGGAATAGAATCGAGTAATATGCATTAAACACTAGACATTCTATTTTGTAAAATGTCACAACTACATGACAACTTGTACACTAACTAGCGGCAAAGTGGTAATTCGAGAATTTTGGTTCCATGACGTTAATGGTCTTTGTATTTTTTATTTTATCTTATTATTTGGTGAGTAAGCAAATTTTATTACATAAATATAAAAATATTGATGTTTAAGACTTTTATATTGCAAAATAATTGTATTATGTTGAACTACCGATTGACCCAAAAGCTTAAGCTAATAGGTAATGGGCCCAATATGTATATCTAACACTCCCTCTCACGCGAAAGCCATTTTCTTCGGCTTGAAACGTGGACCAACCTAGCCTTACTTTGAGGCTGGCATACTCAGTGGTCTCACCAAACAGAATGCGTGACAAATTGGAGGTTCGAACTCAAGACCTCTTGTTCTGATACCATGTTGAACTACCGATTGACCCAAAAACTTAAGCTAATAGGTAATGAGACCAATATGTATATCTAACATATTGTATACAATGCGAAATCTTCATATTCCTTTGTACCTTAGGTTGGGTGCAAGACTTTTGTTGCGGACCTTGATGTATGGCACTAGTTGGCACCTTCATACCCTAGGTTGGGTGCAAGACCTTTTGCTATGGACCTTGATGTTTGGCATAAGGCAAGCCTTGTCAACTCATGGTATCGAGTAGCCAAACATAATCACGCTTGTACACATATGACATGTAGATTGGCTTTTGATGGATTATTGATGGCAGAGTGTTAGGTATGACGGCACAAGCAAGGTGTGGCATTGGGAATCAGCAATTGGCCAGCATGATGCTGCCGCGTTGCCAAAGGCATATGATAGCGGCATTGGGGTAGGCCACAAGTGAAAACCAGTCAACACTCACATTGGAATGGCTCATAGGCTAAGTGTGCACATGCGGCACTAGGAGACGCTGGTATGTACGTACCTTAAACATGCTGGCGTGACAATGGGCAATATCTTGCCAACATTGTGCAAGGATGCATGCAGGAGTTGAAGTTGGTCAACTTAGTGTTATGACACGCAATTGATGGTTTTTTAGTGACAACAATTGGTTGTTGACATTGCACCTACTTGGCATTATTAACCATTCATGTGCAATTAACAACCAATGACTACTCGGTTTTGTGATCAATGGCTAGATTGTGTATTGATATATATTAGGCTCGTTAGTTATAAATTTAACCTTTCGAGTTAGTTGGTAATCCAATATAGTACCAGAGCATGAGATTCTGTGTTTAAACCTCCATTACTGCAATTTCTCCTTGATTTCTCACGCTTTGTGTACATGCTTTCACATTTCAAGTCGACAAATTTTGTCTGAGAGGAGATATTAGATTAATTACCTATCAGTTTAAATTTTTGGATTAATAATTAGTTTAACATATTGTTCTTATCAAACCCTGGACAGTTGGAGGTGTCAACAATAATTATCT
Organism: Francoa sonchifolia; assembly: GCA_036897585.1. Classification (NCBI taxonomy): domain Eukaryota; kingdom Viridiplantae; phylum Streptophyta; class Magnoliopsida; order Geraniales; family Francoaceae; genus Francoa; species Francoa sonchifolia. The sequence goes on along the minus strand of JAYMTB010000531.1, from coordinate 7,364 downwards.
TTTAATAAAAGCCTAGAGTTCATAATTTGCTTGTAATAAGCTTTTTCGGGACAAATTGCTTTGCAATTGTTGGTTGAGGAATTCAGGAAGTAAATGACTCTTGTGTTGAGAATGTGTCATAACTTATATGATATGACTAGAATTTAATTATAGAGATAAGTTTAGGAATTGCAAATAATATAGATTATCTGCTAAATTGAGGGAAATGATTTGATCTTTATTTGATTTAAGGTATCTTTATATGTATGATTGTGTTTGGGAGACTATAAATATATGTTTAATCATAAAGTTAATATTGAGAAAGATGTGAGATATTTAGGGGAAGCATTGGGAAAACACTAGATTTCATTAGTGTGTAGGGCTCTGTTTCAGAGCTCCCAGAGAGTAGTTGAAACATGGAGATGATTTTGGAAATCAAGAATTAGTGAGCAGAGAGAAATATAATCTATTTCAGGGCTCGGTAATAGTGAGTAGTGTTGTAACGCAATCTTGTAAATTTTTCTCATTAGTGGACATAGGCGATGCCGAACCACGTTAACATTATGTGTTTTGAATTTCGTTAGAATTTTGAAAAATTCTAAGCAGAGGTATCAAAAAAGTTGGATGTTGTGATACAATGATACTGGGTGGATTGGATGCCCTATAAATCCCCAACATCTTGCACAACCTTATTCTAGATACCAATTCGGGAAGTAAAGGAATCTTATCTCATATTTGTCTTTCTTCCCCTCCCAACTCACTCGATAATGGAACAGTAATGTCCATTCCATTCATTCCATTAAAAAATATGGCTTAGAGGCATATACTACCAAATCTTGCACAATCTTTCTTTTCCCAGATAGCACATCAATATTAACATAAGACTAAACCACATAAAAAGTTTTAAATATGAATTTATAAATTTCTGTCTTTCAAAGTCATTATATTTTAGCCTAACTTATTCCCTTTTCAAAGCTTGTAAATGAATATGCATTAAAATTTTGCATATGTAAGAAAATCTTACAGTACATGATACTATAGATTTGGCAACACTTAATATATAATTGTATATTGTAGAGATTACTTCAATCTAACATGTTTAAAAGAATTTAAAATTGTTGTTACTCTAATATTAGTTCATTCATTAATTGAAATTCAAATAAGTTTAGATTCTCCCAACTCAAATATTTTATACATAGAGGTTGCCAACTATTAGGCAAGCAATATGATGAACCTGTATTTCTTCAAAGAAAGTCGCGAAACATAAGTTTTAGAAAAGAGGAACCTATTGGCTTTGTAGTGCAAAAGGCCTTTCTTCTTTGGTAGCATTTTGTTAGTGAACAAGGACATTTATGCATTACTAATAGTTTCTACAAGGCTTCGCTTGTTTAGTATTGGTCTATGCATGTTTTACTAACAAGAGAATAAGCAATTGTGGTTCACAAGGTGTGATATGCATGCTAATCTATACAAATACCTACATAGTTCAAGTTAATGATATGTCCAATAAAGAAAAAAATTAAAATGATACCAAGTTAAACACTTATTAAAAAAGCAACATATCCAATTAAACAAACCAACCAAAATAAAACCAAGTTTGTCACACAGTTGAAACCAGTTGAAATTACAGGTTTGAATAATGGAGATAATAAAGTTCTTAGCATGTGATCAAATTTGACATCTTTTGCCAAATAAAGTTTTAGGTGCATCTTGTTATGATAAATAAATAAAACAACTAAAATTATAAAAGAATCTAGTATCTAAGATTATGCAGATTGGATCATTTAGCTACCTAGAGTAGTGCGATCCGTCTTTAAAACCATGTTATATGTCAACGAAATATTCAAGTAAGAAAAGTAAAAATATATTATAAAAAATTAAAGATTTGGTGAAGATGGTTAAAAGGGAGTAATTCTCTCTCTAATGTGCCCTCCACACCACAACCTTAATGTTCACATATTATAATTTGGATAATTGTTGAAATATTACAATCAGAATGATAATTCTAACCCAAATTTGATGCATATTCAATTGATTGGAACACTAATTACATATCTCATACACCATAGTTTCATAGTATACAGTCATGCATTGAAATTAAATATTTTGTGATTATAATTTTTCAATAGTAAGCATGTCATATCTCTGTAAATCTAAAAACTATTAATTATGCTTATAGAAAACTGTTTTAATTTCAATTATTAATAACTATTTATCTCAAACATAATGATAATGATTAATTTCAAACTAAAATTAAATAAAAGATAAATTCTTAAAAAGTATATATAATTTTCTATCCATTAGAGAGTTTACCATTTACAAAACATAGGAATATTCAATTAATAATTTTGCAAGACTGCAATGTTGTATTAGAAAGAATATCATCAATAGCTTTTAACTTTATTTTATTATTTTTAAGAATTGTAATTTTGATTCTTAAACAATTTGCTAAAAGTCAAAAGTAAAATTGACAACTCTGATTTCAATGCTAAACCATAATTAAGTTTCAATTTCAAGCATCAGACAACTTTTTTACTTGGAAGAAAACATATACAAATAGTGGTCAACTACTTGCAATAAAAGGATCTGGTTGGGTAACTAGAAATATACTTCAAGTTAGTAAAGCCAACATGCCTTCAGCCAAGTGCAACACATTTTTCTAGAGGTAAATAAATTCAAAAATCACAATGGTGATCAATGGTATGTTGTTAATATTGTTAGATGGGTTGTACTTTATATTTAATTTGTATAAAAATAGATATTTTGATAAAGTGAAGATTTGATAAAGAAAATAATAGAAAGAGAAATACACAAAATTAACATAGTTGAATATTTTATAATTATCTCACATAATCTAAAAAAAAAGAAAAACTACATACTTTTTCTTTCACATAAGAGTTATACAACTAAGCTTCTTCGTGGTTCTATACTGTTTTAGCTTCCTAGTTAGTAGAATAATAGACATGATGGACATACCAACAAATGTTGATTTTGAATGGCAATTTAATACACAACACGAAAAGCATAAACTAATAAGATAAACTTCAGCTTAGTTAAATCTTTTCAAAATGTTTTTCATATCATGATCCATTCACAAGATATTAGATCATGTATGGGTTCACATTAGATGTATCAGAAAATTTTGCTTAGTCACCGGGCTCACCATTATCATAGTGGTGTTGTTCACCACTAATATGGATCATTTACCCCTTGTGGACTTTCATCTCAAAATGGACAATGGGACAAAGTAACTATTATTACATGTCAATGCATGATACATGAATTATTCAATTTCCAAGTACCATACTAACTAAATTTATTTTTTATCTTCTATTGTCTTATTTAATACACACAACATATTTTATAACATTTATTCATTTAAATAGATAACACAATATGTAACTCGTTTAAAATTGACACTATTAATAAAGGGATCATGATCATGTTCAATTGATGATTTCACATGACAACTAAATATTACGACATATTAAGATGAATTGTCACTCCTAGTCTATGGATGATTATAATCACACATCTAAATGACTTTGTTGGTGAGATCCCACAAATCTATTAAGATTTCAATTCCTCTGTCATCTTGCTAACTATATGCACTCTTTATAACAAGAGATTGCACCAAAAGTTGAAGTCGAAGAAATTAACTCTGAGAAGCTCTTAGTGTGAGATCCAAATAGTCGAAAAAACCTCTAGTCAACTATTTACCAAATAGCACATCTAAGAATCAAGAGGACACATTGTCAATGATGTTTACGATTTTGGCAAAGATTGACCCAAAATCTAATGCTTTATCCACCAAGGTATTATGGCTTATAACATTTAATTTCCATTTAAATCTATGCCCTCTCTCTTACGTGAAGACCTTTGAATCTAAGTCGTCAATAGTGAAACAAACTTATCATTTTTCCCATATTTGAATTGGACCTAAGAATTTAATACTTATTTCCCTTTTGTTGTTAGAGTTGAACAAGTGTATGAAATATGGTTAAGGATTCGTTTAATGAATCATTGTTGCATATTTAGACTAATCATGGCAACCAACATAATTTTAATTCCAAACTAACAAGAGTCACAGAGATGAATCATTTCTCTCCATTCACTCATGCAAGTAATCTTCTATTAGGCATACTAACTACTTTCAAATTTTGTTCATCTTCTATCACTCTTATTCCAATCCACATGAAGAAAACATATTCACCTTAAACCTATATTGATAGTGATTAAATAACTTCAAACAATTTTCTCTTCTTTCAATCCATTGGTGTCAATCCACATTTTTACACCTTGCCACATTCCACCAACTTCAGCTTGTAAAAGCTCAGTTTTGCTTACCAGATTGATGACAAAGCGATTATATGATACAACTTATCTTGTCGGCAAAACAAACTCTAAAAACTTTCCTTGCAAGCCGAGAAGATTCAAGATGGAATATACATAAATAGTGGACATGCCAACTATATGCTAATTAATAACTGTAGGATTAGATTGACTCCCCCTAGTGATTTTTGTTTAAATAAGAAGCCTTTCATTTGTGTAAATCATTCTAAAGAGTAATACATTTCTTCTCCAAGAGTTTGCATCTTAAGCTCTATTTACTTTTTTGTTTGGCTTTCCTTCATTCGAGTCGCTAGAACAACTTTACTCAACAAAACAATTTTGCAAGCTAAACCGCATGGTGTGCTAAAGAAGATTTAAACAAGTGACAATTGTTATAAGAGCCTAACAGTGGGTTTGTAGCGAGGACACATTATGCTAATTACCAAGTAAAATAATTGGTAGGAAAATTCAATCAAAACAACAATAGGTACTACTATGCAATGACAAGGACAAGCCTCAGAAGTTGTCTTCTTATGCTCTCGCTTTCATGAAAATTCAGCTCCTTTGAACACAAGTCGCCATTGCGGATGTTTTGGAAGCCTTGATAAGCTCAAGCAAGACGTGGAGAAAATCACTCACCTCATTCTCACTAAGCATAGATAATGATGAATATAATTATTATTAAGTTGAGGTACCTCCATTAGAGTATAAAAATCTTCTTCAGATAAAATTAAATAAGTTCTATTTTTCAAATAGGCAACTTGATATTTTAGACTTTGCATATGAAGATCCATTAGCTGTGATGATATCAATGTGCACAATCAACGGGTGATCTTACGAAGAAATCTTATTTCTTCCTAAGGATGAGGAACAATAGGAATTTTTCATAAAAATCTAGAGTTCAATAATTGATGTATGAAAAAAAAAATACACTGCACGTGACATACCTCCAAAGCCGACAACTAAACTAAGACAAACCAATATCTTCACTATCATCGTCAAATAAATCAGAGTCCTCAAAACTATCATCTCATAGTAACCAGACAATTTTTTTCTTTTGACTTTATAGGCTTGTGCACTTTTTTCTTTGCTTTAGACGTTTTCTTGAGCACACTCCTATTCATTTTGTTATGTATTGGAGTAGGATCCATTGGATTAAGCATAGAAATCTGAACGGGATTGAGGAAATATATGGACTTATCTCAATCGACCACTTCTGAAAGCTTGGATATCAATTCATAGTAATGAAACAAATTTCATCTTTGACATTATAGGCTTGTGCACTTTCTTTCTTTGCTTTTCATGTTTTCTTGAGCACACTCCTACTCATTTTGTTATGTGTTGAAGTAGGATCCATTAGACTAAGCATAGAAATCTAAATGGGATTGAGGAAATATAAGGACTCACCTCAATTGACCAATTCTAATAAGTTGAAACCTCCATCAATGTTCAAAGGCCTATCAGCGTGTCGTCAACAACTCATAGTATTGTGCCAAAAAAGTAACATCCAAAAGATGATTGAGCCCCTTACCCGCCTTCTTGTAGAACATCTTGATATTTATATTGAGCACACTAGTATTGTTGGCCAAATTCTTTGTGCATCTTCCAAGCTTTTTTGAATTACTTTCATGAACACCTTTATGATATTGTTTGGTCAAAAACTTTGTAGATTATTCTAAAAAAGGAGGGAGTCATCTAAGTCCAAGAATTTGGATGTAAAGGGAGACTCTGAAGATAACTATATCTCTAGAGGATCTTGACAACATGTCTAGCGATAAGGAAGAAACTTTATCATGGATGCAACGAAATGTACCACGGTATGACCTAACAATTTTGCAGTCATGTCGCACAAAGGTCAAGTGTTTTATATATCACATGTTTCATTATAGGAAGGATTGGCAAAAGAAGAGTACTCTCAATGTCACCCTAAGTAAAAGGAAGAATAGTTGGATAGCTCACCGAAAGATCTATACAGATAATAGGAAGCTCCAATTTTGGCTAAAGCACTTGTTGATTGAGTACTCTCAATGTCACGCATTTAGGTGGGAATTGAATGTCACCCCTTGCCATGTTGGTGCCTACTTAGCATGCTATGTAACCTACTCTTGCCTAGGACATCAATGATGGAGTGATTACATGATAGTTCTTGCCTTGCAAGTGAAGACAATTCTAGAGACATCTTATTTAATTAATCTAGATATGCTAATTAGTGATGTCTATTTGCTCGGCAACTAAATATCCTTCTCCTCTTCTTCTTCTCTTGTATATTAGTTCAAGAGACATTCAAAATTGTATTTTAAGATTTCTATCAAAAGTCTTGCAAAGTGTTTATCCTATGAGAAAAAAAACTTGAATCATGCTACATGAACATCATCTTAAGGTAGAAATCCTTTTTCTTCTTGTATGATGCAGCGTAAGAGAGATTTTGAAGATTCCGCTCTTTTTTTAAGTTTCATCTAGCATAGGTTGTATAAGGTTTAAGTATGCCCATAAGCCACATTTCGTAAGGAATAGACATTAGTTTATTCATTTCTATTGTAATTTCCTTCTCTATTAAATAAAACTAAAATCTATGCTAAAAAGAAAGTATTTAGTTGTAAAGAGAGAGAAACAAAAGAAACATAGTATGAGTGTTCGAGACAAATTTTACCAAAACAATTCTCTTGTTGAATGGAATGGTATGTATCGAACTGCATCATATATGTAGAACTATAAATTGATAATGAAGGTACATGTATTTCGACATTTCAAAAGCAAGATTCACTTAAAGATTAACTTCATTGTGCAATTTATATGGAGTCAAACCATCATATTCAAATCGTGACTAGTAAGATTAGGATCTATGCTCTTAATCTATGATGATATCGATCATATAAATATATGCCAATGTGAAGATTGACATAAGTAGAAATAGAGAAAAGGTAGTAAAAAAATTACTTTAGCTAAAAAAATGAAAGTATGATCATTAAATTCTAGCCAAATTGAAGGGAAAACCTTGTGGAAACAACTTTAATGTTATTTATCATTTTGAATATATACTTACTATGAAATGT
>JAYMTB010000530.1:0-13793 GCA_036897585.1 Francoa sonchifolia | reverse complement strand
AACTGATCCTCTCCTTCACTACTATTTATACTTGTATTATTCAGCCAGAAAATAATGAGAATCATCATATTTCATTCTAATTTTTTCACAAATACAACTCTAACACTTTACTAATTAATTCAATCACTATTTTTCAGTTGTGCCTATCAATGGACCATATCTTAAACTAAGACGCGTAGCCTTAATGGGAAGTAAAGAAAATACTGTTGCAACCAGTCAAGAGAGGATGTCGTCATGAGCAAGTGCCTCCAACTACATGTCTTGCGACATTGCACAAAATCTCAGTAGTATAACAATTAAAATAATTAAATGTTACAATTATGTAAATCCAATGTGGGCACACAAAACAAACTTACATTTATAGGCATCTCAGCTATGACAAAGCTGCTGCTGCTTTCTTCAATGCTTCGGAGATATTGATTACGATGCCATCTGCCCATGTTAATATAGAGTTAGTTGTGAGAAAGTAAAACCCTTGATCAAGAAATTTTTAGAGCATTGAAGAATGAACCTGCTGCCAAACAAGTTGCTATGCACCTCGTATATATTTCCTTCAAGAAACGATAAACAACCGATGAGGCCATGAAAATAAGAAAGAAGCCAACGGATGCACTAGTACGAGATAACGATAGCACACACAATTTAGAACAATCTTCAGAATTTAGAATTTTGCAGTCTATTTAATAAACTGGTATGCAGCACATGGTTTCAAAATTCACCACACCAGCCCAGGAGAAAGAAATTGGGATATTTCGTATGCGTATATGAAGATGCCTCAAAAGACCTCATTAGGTAGCACACCCAGAGGATACTCTATGAAGTCCTTCACCAGCTGGTTATTGAAGCTTATTAATTAAATCCCATGAATACTAGTAAACCGTATAACTAATAAAACACAACACAAAGTGGTCCAAAGGTTAAAAATTACAGATCATTGCATCGTTATGTATAAGCTTAATAATGATAACAATGCGTGAACCATCCACAGTATAAATGAATTCATGCAATTGAAGCCAGTGGGGGACGAATGGAAGAAGCACCTTTTTTGTCGGTAATTCATAGTTTATCAATACGCGGACAGAAATAGGTGAATCTCCAGAAGCAAGAAGTGGAAGGCAAGCATCTGTTACAACTATCATATTAGACTTTGCCGCTTAGTCAACCTCATCACCTGATTGAGTAGTGACCTTTTAGCTCTACCTCATTGTTGCTTGCCGAAATTTCTTTAATAGTTTAGTACGATCTGCTTCAGCAAGGTCACTATACTGGCATATGCAAACAATATGACTTTTATATAAGCAAAATATTCTAAGTATATGAAAAATCTTAATAGCCAGAGTTCATGTCTTATCCAAAAGCGTAAATTTGAGCATAACAATTAAATTAAATGTTACAATTATCGAACTCTAATGCGGGAACACGAAACACAATCGATGAACTTACTTTTATAGGCATCTCGGCTATGACAAGGCTGCTGCTTTTCACCCCCAAAAAGCATATTGGCTATGATTGGATTTGATTGGGGTATTATGGTTTTCATTTGAATATCACATTCTTTTAATTGATTGCAGAATGCATTTGCAAATTTAGTTGGTATACAATACTATGGAACATTTATTTTCTGTCAATCATCAATGCATACAAGCCAAATTATTAAAGAGATGGCCAAAAAAGTTAGCACCGTTTGGAAAAGGAAGTAATACTACTTCTCGGCCAAATAGTATATCGGTCAATTCTAGTCACAATACAATTCCTGAAGCCATGAATGCCTATATAGAGATAGAGGAAAAGGTACCATTTGGACAAGGAGGGAATACTACTTCTCGGCCAAATAGTATATCAGTCAATTATGGTTACAATACAATTCCTGAAGTTATGGATGACTATAAAGAGATAGATGAAAAGGAAGGTTTTGGTACAAAATTGGCCGAAAGAGCAATTATAAAAGGTTTGAGTGACATTGCAACTGATGTGATAATAGAGAAATTGAAAAATAAAGAGGGTGAAAAAGATAAACCAGCAATGCAAAATGCTGAAAACAAAGAGCTAGAAGAATGGAAAACTGAAGATGGAATGATTACAATAGGAAAAGAGAATGAAGAAGAAAAGCCTCAACAGAGGAAAGAAGCTAAGGATGATGCAATCATAAAAAAAGAGGATGAATCCAAGGAGGATGATGGTACGAAAAATGAGGATGAACAAATTTCCATGGGATTTTGGGGAAATTTTGAAACCTTGGAGGGCTTGCATGGCCATGGACGATTGGGGACATCATCGTCTTCAAATTCAACAAATGCAACACCTGCCATTGCTTCAATCATTCGGACTTCTCTAAATCCTGGGTATTGTCGCATTTGCAGCATCATGGAAGTGGTTTCATGTGGCAAGTTTTGAATAAACAGTATATGGTTGGGGACTGCTTCATGTTGTGCAGTTCCTTGCCGAGCAGAAGTCTGCAAATGACACAAAAACGCTATAAACGTTACATTGGTGGTCAAAGAGTATATCGGAATTTATATATTCAATTCTCATATGAAAACTATAATATACCGTAGATAGTATAACTATAACTGGATTCCATGTTGAAAATTACAATCTCCTGGCCATCAAATTTTATTGCAAAAACTTGATTTGATGTAAACCTATGATTTGTACTCCACATAAAAAATAAAAGAATTCACCAAGTGTAACAGATAGTGTGATTTTCTTACAGTTGGCCTCCCATTTGCCGTAGCAGGTTGCGGTGTTTCCTCAGCACACCTCTTTCTTTCAGCTGGACAGAAAAAAAAAATTGTGAAAAGTTGGCACACAGTACATAAGAATATCAAATTGAAAATATTCGGCTCGATTTTGTTTTTTTTTTGTTTCTGTCTACTGTAGAAAATCCCACTTTAAGATAAAAAAATTTGGTTAATTACCATATAAATGATTCACATAAATATGTTGCTATATGAGAAGGATGATAAGATCCCTTCATGCAAGACAATTATGTTGTTTGAAATTCCAGAAAACCGCAATAGTCACTTTTAAGAGTCCAGTATTTTGCAATATAAGGATTTCAAATAAATTAGCGAAAATCAGAGGAAATTGGAGAATGAGTTTTGGTCACCTTTTTATTCTTGTTTGTTTTTCTTCTCTATTGGGACAAATGATCCATCAGCCTTAGCAGCACGGTCTGATTTCGACTTTGCAGATTCAATCCGCTGAACACATTTATTAGGCACTAGGCAACATTTTATTTGATATAGAAACAATTTTTTTATACCTATATCCTCCTTGACTTCATCCTCTTTTTTATGATTGCATCATCCTTTGCAGCACCATCCTTAGCTTCTTCCCTCTGTTGAGGCTTTTCTTCTTCATTCTCTTTTCCTATCGTAATCATTTCATCTTCAGTTTTCCATTCTTCTACCTCTTTGTCTTCAGCCTTTTGCATTGCTGATTTATCTTTTTCGCCCTCTTTATTTTTCAATTTCTCCGTTATCACATCAGTTGCAATGTCACTTTTTGCCAAAACCTTCCTTTCCCTCTATCTCTTTATAGACATCCATGGCTTCAGGAATTGTATTATGACTAGAATTGACTGATATACTGTTTGGCCGAGTAATATGTAATTCAGCTTGCTGTTACATTGACAATTGACAGAAAATAAATGTTCCATATTATTATATACCAACTAAATTCGCAAATGCACTTCTGTAATCAATTAAAAGAATGTGATATTCAAATGAAAACCATAGTACCCAATCAAATCTAATCATACCCATGAATCATTTTGATGAAACCCATGTCAAGATTTAAATGAAAAATCAGAATTAACAATCCCCCATGCCATGAAACCAATTTCAAGATTCAAATTAAAAAAAAAAAATCCTAATACTCAATCATAAAACAACATAATTACCATGAAACCCATTTCAAAATTCCCCAATTCTTACGGCAAATCATCGAACCCATTTCAACATGACTAGCGAAGAGCTCAAGAGAAGTGGAGAATGAGAATATGGGTATTGATTTCTTCTCGCTTGTGGAGAACAGAACAGAGGGAGTGTTGTTTCTTTCTCTTCCGAAATGGTGTTCAATTGTTTTTAACAAAGTTAAAAAGTTTTTAAATGGGTTAATCATGTGATAAGCATAACAATTTCATGTTCTTTTGCATCTATTTTTTAATATTGAATTAGAGCCTCATGTATTTTTAATAATATATTTACTATATTTTACACATTTCGGAAAAAAAGAGCCTATGTATATCGCAACTCTAGCTATTTCTTAAAATTTTTGTTGAATAAGAAAAATTAGTTTTAAAATTAGGAATTTAATTAATATAAGATATAATTTAAAGTTCACAAGTAATTTATGAATCCTATCTATTCCTTATTCCTTATAGTCCACACTTACAAATCATGGGAAGGTTCTGCAGAAGAATTTCAACTCAGAAACTTTTTCACGTCGTACAATTGGATGATTAAATATTGCAAGATTTAAAAATTTGCAAGAAAAGAGAAAGATTCTCATTCTAATGTACTAGAGCCACGAATACTGCCTATTCTTATACAAATTTCTCCATATCTATACAGAACACTGATGCCGTATGTGTAGGAGCAATTACGCATAAATTTGATTAAAACTTGGAAGGATATTGTTCGATTTGCATTCAAGAGTTTCTGGTCGGATCGGAAGTTATATGGCTTTCTTGCTTGTATATATTTCACGGAGATTGCATTGAAAAAATTGCAATAACATATGTCCACTGTGCCGTGGCTATGCCTTCTCAGCATACTAGGTTTTTTAAAATTAGGTTCCAAACTAAATTCAATATAAACTTTTTTAGATTTTTAATAATAATAAAAAAATATGAGAGATTCATCTAAATTCGAACATGATACCACAATATGTAAAATTAAGAAGGAAAAAATAGGACACATATACACGATATTCAATAAAAACAAGCACGCCTAGAATATTGGTTTGCATGACAATTTAATTGAACTTGACAAACCTTTTCAAGATATCAAAACATATATAAGATAAGTAAAACACGTGAACCAGTTGAGGAGCAATCCTCCTAGTATATATTAGCTTCCTTGCTATTTTTTGACTTCTCCAAACTTTTTTCTTTTATCCAACCTTGGAAGCCGGAAAGCAATCATCATACCAGAGAATGAATACTTCCTGTTTTTCCGATTTCTCCACCTCTGGAGCTGTCAACAAAATCAGAAAACAGTTAAAAGTATTGTCATATGCCACAGCAAGATTCAGATATCACAATACAAAAATACAAAATTTTATCATTCGGTTTCCCAATCTGCTCAACTCACTTTCATTTTTTTTTACTTCAATGAAAAGGCAAATAAGCAATGGAGAATCAGGATTTTGTTGTAGTCAATACTTTGAGAATTTCAACGTGATTAAAAAGTATTATCAGCACAAATAGTTATCGTACGTACTCGCATTCGCAATATATGCAAAATGCTCTCGTAATGGCAATATTTGGTCTCAGTCTGATTGAAGACTTACCTAAGCCAATGGCATCACAGCCCTTCATGTCATGATCTTGAGCCTCTTGCATGAACCAATAAACATCCTGGAATTAAATATAAATATAAATTGAAATTAGAATAGATCATTTCAACGGACTAAATTTCTCCATTTGATAGAGACCCATAAAACCATGAATTACTGGATAAGCTGTTAATATAAGGGATTAAGGCCTATGATTTATGGGATCACTTTGCTCATAAAAAAACCGTAAGTTAAATTCATAAAACAATAATGCATAGAACCTTATTTTCCATGCTCTTAAACTTCGTTATTTTCACATTATTTATTAATAAAAATAAATATACATTGATTCATTACGTTATGCGAAAACTTAAGAAGATTGATTTCTCTCTGCTAACTCTTTTATAATTGATGAATTTGTATGTCATAAAATTGAGAGTAGAGATGATCAAAATTATGTTTTATATATAAATATAATGAAAGAGTGTCTTCCATCAAGACCACCTTTCAGAATTACTTCGGACTTTTTTATTAACCAATAAAATATACATCACAATTAATGTTAAAATATTAATTATCAAATCAGACTTTGTATTTGATAAAATACATCATAAGTATCGTATACCGTAATTAATATTAAAACACTAATTATCAAACCATACTTTGTACATGATGAAATAAATTATAAGTATCATGAGTGTCATAATTATTCTTACAAAAACTTCCGACATGCCAATAAATCAACTTCTATGTTACATCATGGTTAAAAATAAATATAAAAAAACAAGCAGTGGAGGAAACAATAGACAGATTGATCAAGCTTACTCCCATGGGACATCACCAACAAGCATCCTCATATGTTACAACATACTCTGATCCATGAAGAAGATCCCTTAATTTGCTTTCACTCAGCATTTCCCTCCATGGAGTTCCATGGGATCCACACTCCCCTGAATATTAAAAACCCTATAGTAACTAATATCATGCAGATAGACTGTAAACAACAGTATCATCTCAAACTCAAGACTATAATTGTAGCTCACCCATGGTAAAGCAGCTAAACACCTTCTCAAGAGCAGAAGACACTTCTTGATACGTAGAGTAAGTCCTCAGTATCTACTTTCCTTAAGTAGGGAGCACCATCCATGCTGACTGGCAGGACCAGGTTTTCCATCAACTTCATCTCTAACACAAGTTACTAATTAATTCCGTCGCTATTTTTCAGTTGTGCCCATTAATGGACCATATCTTAAACTAAGACGCGTAGCCTTAAAGGGAATTAAAGCAAATACCATTGCAGCCCATCAAGAGAGAATCTCGTCAAGACCAAGTACTCCAACTACATGTTTCTCGATCTTCACAAAATTTCAGAAATCTGCAACAAGGGAATGTTTGAAGTTCATCTTGTATCCGGAAGAGTAAATTTGAGTATAAGAGTTAAATTAAATGTTACATTTGTCTAACTCTATTGCGGGAACATGAAACAATCAATGAACTTACATTTATACACATCTCATTCTCAGCTATGACAAGGCAGCTTTCAATGCTTCGGAGATATTGATTACAATCCCATCTACCAATTTTAATATAGAGTCAGTTGTGAGAAAGTAAAACCCGTGATTTAGAGTATATAAATTTTTAGAGCATGGAAGAATGAACGTGCTGCCAAACAAGTTGCTATGTGCCTCGTATATATTTCCTTCAAAAAACGATAAACAACCAATGAGGCCATGAAAATAAGAGTGAAGCCAACAGATGCATTAGTACTAGAGAAAGATAGCACACACAATTTATAACAATCTTTAGAATCAAGAATTTTGAAGTCCATTTAATAAACTGGTATGCAGCACATGGCTTCAAAATTCACCACCAGCCCAAGAGAAAGAAATCGGGATATTGATAGTCTGATAATAGCAAAGAAAATCATGGTTTTCAAAATAGAATTTGTACCTAATATGAAGATGCCTCGAAAGACCTCTTTACGCAGATACTCAAGGAATTCTTTCCCCAGTTGGTCAGTATAACTCATAAAACGCAACAGAAAGTGGCCCAAATGTTAAAATAGTGTTGCGTAATAGAACAGAACTTGCAGATCATTCGATCATTATGCATGACCTTAATTATGATAACAATGTGTAAACCACCCAACCAGTATAAATGCATTCATGCAATTGAAGCCACAGTTGAAGCCAATGGGGGAGGAATGGAAGAAGCACCTTTTCATCGGTAACTCATAGTTTATCAAGACGCAGGCATAAGGTGACTCCCCAGAAGAAAGAAGTGGAAGGCAAGCAACCGTTACAACTAGCATATTAGTCTTTGCCTCTTCTTCTTCTTCTTCAATCTCATCACCTGATTGAGTAGTGACCTTTTGCCTCTACCTCATTGTTGCTTGCCAAATCTGCTTCAGCAAGGTCACTGTACTGGCATATGCAAACAATACACCTTCTATGTAAGAAAATATTCCAAATACACGAAAAAATATTAATCGCCAGAGTAATAATTTTTACTGGGAAAGATATTTAACATAGAATGGTTTGAGTTGCATAGAATACTGTAAAAAGAGAAAAATGTTTCATTACTCTCTTTATTTAAAGAGCACAATTTTTGTAAGGGAAAAGCCCTCTGAAAGTAATATATAAAAGCCCCAAACGAGATTTCACTGAGGTATCATGCAATGAAATTATAATGGCACATCGCACCCTCAAAAGAAAGTGGCTAATTGCACTATACTAATCCTAGCTTGTTGGACTACAGGAAAACAAAATTAAGCTTATACGACAATCTGGTCCAGTGACAAACGGACAACAAATACAGTTACTTCAGAAAATCTCAATTATAGCTGGTTCAATACTCTTTGCACATGAATATCAAAGCAATACATTCCACATCTGCTTGCTCAAATTATTCCCCCAAATCAATTTTACTTGCCAGTATGATTATTTTGGAATTCTAAATAATAGATGAAGATTGTTGAATGTTTTATAGCATTAAATTTGCACCTCTCCCCTCTAATAGTTATGCTCACTTCTCTAAAGGCTAGGATGCAGTTTGTTCTAATAAACTTACTTTGTTTTTGTATCTGTATTGCATCAGGGGCAGTAGCAGCAGCAGCACCAGCACTGCCTCCTCTCCGAAGAACCAAAAGTTCAGATGTCGCAAATCTCAGTAATTTTTAGATTCCTTTTGCTATTATGAATTATTTGTTTATGCAAATGGGTACGATAGCTTAAACTTTTCATGTGATTGGAGGCTGCATAAATATTTCAACAAAAAAGAGGAATTAGTAAAGCAGCAGAAAGTTAGAGTAACATGAACTGACCACTGCAATGCTAGGAAAAACTGCAGGTCCTCCTCCTTCAATGGGATTGCCACCACAATCTGTTGTCAGATCACCAAGCCAACTCTTTCGTCTGCAATGAAACATATTTGCAATAGCTGCTGTTGCCTTCTACCTGGCATGCTCATCTTCCTCGTTCTGCGATACCTTTTAGTATATTTCTTTAGAACGACATATTCTGTAGTCACTAGCCTGTATAAACTAAATCAGACTTCATATGTAAATATTTGATTACACGGCGATATAAGGGAAATTTCAATAAAATTTCTTGTATTCTATAAAATGATGACCGAAAAGTCTGCCATTCCCTACTACATATCTGCTACCTTAGTTTCTCCCTCTATCCCGAGACATAAACATTCATTCGACCATTGAACCACCTAAATCATGATACAAAACACGGTTCAAATCAAATTTATTTCCAACCATCAGACCATTCGGATTCATCTGTAACAGGTTTAGGAATTTCAGTTTGCCAACCATCCCAACCAGGTTCGTCAGTAAAATGTATAGGAATATCTGTCTGCCAACCATCTACATCCCAACCAGGTTCGTCAGTAAAATGTATAGGAATATCTGTCTGCCAACCATCTACTCTGGACATTACAGAGTTTCCTTCATCATAATTAAACTGAGCCTCCTGTGTTGACTCCTCATCTACAAACTCTTCCTTTTCAGGTAGAACAAGGCCCTGAATGCCACAAAAGCTTATTCCAATATCGGTCCTGCCAAAAGTATGCAACAATACACATAAGTGATGTAAAAAATTGAAACTCTTGGCTATATATAGATATACAAATCATTCTATAATATAATCTTCATTGGAAGAGCAATTTTCTGTTCCAATTATGCCATTGTTGGTAAAGGTTTTTTTATGGGCCGGGTCATTGGGCTATCTACCGGATCAACGGAAGCCCAAGCCCAAAATTTCAGACGCTGTCTTGAACCACTGACGCCCTATTCCAAGAGTAATGCTGGAGAGAGCGTTGTAACATGAGCGTTTTGTCCTGTTGTGGGCATAAGGAAGGGTATTTGGCAAGGCGGCTTGGATGCAGAAGTTCGTTCGGGGAGACAAGGCGACACCCCGAAAGGAAGGAGGGTTGCCCTATCACTTTGAACCCATTATGACTTGAGAGAAGCTTCTGGAGATATGATCCTAGAGACTCTGATTCACCCAAACTAAAACTCGTGACATGTCACCCATATGACATGTAGTGTCCACCTCATGAAATGCTTTGTGGCTTATGGGGCGGACACAAGGCGTATGAGTGGAAAGTCACTATTTCACCTATTTTCAACTTACTATAAATAGTCCACAATCACCTCATTTATTGACTATTGAAAATTGACTGAAAATTAATCACAAACATCCATTTTACAACTTTTAGCAACCTCACGTGTGGAATCAATCAGAGTCTTTAAGGATCCGTCTGACACTAAAGTACAAAAGGAGAGCTGTTACTCCTAATTTCTCTTGATATTATAACTGGTACTTTATTCTCACCCTAACCCAAATATTTCTTTTTTAACCCGAATTAAAATCAGTACATCTCATTTGGTCCCATTTTAACCCGCACCCTACATAATCTAGCGGTCACAAACAATACTCCATTGGAGATTTGAGGATTTAGTTCTAATGGCGATAACCAAGAGCAACCAGGATAGAGAGATCACTGAGACTGGTACTAGAGAACGTCCGAGGAGAGCGGACAAAAGACAGGTGGAGGAAGAGCAAGATAGTTCATGGGCTGCCTCTAGAGGGAGAGAGGAATCCCGATGGAAAAGACGCCAATCAACAACTGAGGCGAGCGTTTCTTCCGAGCCAAAAGGGAGGGCAAGGAAAGTACACAAAGGTGAGGCTTCCGGAGCAGGGGAAGCAATGATGATAATGGGGCAGGTGCCCTTACTGATGACGGCCATTGCTGAAAAATTGGGTGTGCATCCAATAGTTTGTATGGCAGAGGATAGGCCCGCCTCACCAGTAAGGGAGAGAAGGTCAGAGCGGTCGAAGCGTAGGAGAGATGAGGAAATTCCTGGGGGCACAAGACCGGATGAAACTGATGGGGTTTGGAAGGTGGTGGATCAATTGAAGTCCATCTTGTCTCACCCTTCCTTAAACCCAGAGCAGGGAAGAGCGTTGTTGCGCGAACCACTCAATCATATACATGTGGATAAAAAGGCGGCATATATGACCGAGGAAGAGGTCCGCGGAATGATTGAACTGACTACAACCTCGAAGGAGGAAGGGGTTGATTTGAGCCCACCCTACCCATCTGTGATCGCCTTAAGATCATACCCAAGGGGATATGTGATGCCTAATTTTGTATAGTACAATGGAAGGGGGAGTGCCAGAGAGCACGTATGCAGGTTTGTAGATACTCTTGGAGCTTATTGTATGGATCAATATGTTCGGTTAAGGAAATTCTCCAAATCCTTAACTGAAAGGGCCTATTCATGGTATGCCCAGCTGGGGCCATGCAGCGTGACAACATGGAATCAGATGGCCACGTTGTTCATGCAAAAGTTTTATGAGGTAGAGGAGAGGTTCACGATAGTGGACCTGGGGAGGATGAATTAAGGAAGGGAGGAAGAGTTGAGTGCCTATGTGGCCTGATTCAAGGACAAGGCGATGGAAGTTAGGGAAGGGCTGAAGGAAGAGAAAACAGTGCGTCTGTGTATAGCGGGGATGGTGGACATATAGCGTGTGCACATCAAAAATTTGGGAATCTCCACTTTTTCAACATTGCTCGAGGCAGCAAGATGCACTGGGGCGACAGTCATGCCACCAAGGAGGGAAGAACGTTATGTTAATAGAGGGTGCCCATACAACGAACCACGTACATCAAGAGGGCGTGCTCACACTGCGGTGGCCGAACCAGCGAGACAACCTTCTCCTGCGCCCGAGAGACAAGGAAATCAGGGAGGTAGGGGTGGTAGAGGCGGACAAGGACAAAGAAAACCATCACCACCGCCCCTACCATGTGATGCAGACAGGATCAACGCTTTGTTGGACAGTTGGGTAAGAGATGGGGTAGTGGTTTTTCCTAACATAGCACAGGAGCCAACAAGAAAGGAGCAAAGAGACAAAAACTTTTGCCGATATCATCAGCGGGTGGTACACCCTACTCAGGAGTGCTACTACTTGAGGTATATGGTTCAACGCAAAATCAAAGCTGTTAACTGAATTTCTCTGAGTCAACCATAGATCGGCAACCATACCCCACTCACCATCAAACATTACTCTGCTTCACAGAGGTTTCTAAGGAAGAAGAGATAGCGCACTGCGGTATCCCAGAGGAGGAGGAGTTAAAGAAGGGAGGATACGCAGAGGTGGCACGGTCCTTCTGCAAGGCTCTGGTATTAAAACGATTCTTTGATCAACTGGATTTTGGTGAAGAGGCCATACTAAAGGCGTCAGAGCAATTGGCCAAAATTGTAGATAAGAAGGATGGCCAATGCTTGGCAGTTGAGAGAAGGTTCCGGAGTGGATTAAAAGTGGCGGAAGGAGGAATTTTCTTTTCAGAATCTGATAGGGTCGATGTCGGAGCTGAACATAACCGCCCTTTGTATGTGACCGCTGGTCTGAACATGGAGTGCACGGTTAAGAGGGCATTGGTCGACCGAGCATCTTCTGTGAATATTATACCTCTGAGCACTCTACGGGCAGCAGGAATGAAGGAAAGCCAGATTACGCCCCAATATATTGAAATTTAGGGGTTCTGCACGACAATAAAGAGAACATTGGGGCATGTCGTACTCCGAACTGATATTGGGGGGATACGAAGTTTCAGCCGATTCCACGTAATAGAGGCTGATACTAAGTATCAAATACTGTTGAGGCGACCATGGATTCATGTACACAAAGTGGTGCCTTCCACCTATCATCAATGCATGAAGACTTTTTGGCATGGGAAAGAGTATATAGTCAGGGTGACCAAGATCCCTTTGCAGAACATATACATATGGGGGAATCCTTGGAGACTGTTCCTATGGCCATACCATTGGCGCCGCCTCAGCAAGTCGCTTTGCAAGGATTTCCAGCCGTTCCTCTCCAGGCGCAGACGCCCTTTACAACCATTTCTCAAAAAACAGGGGCCGCTCAGCCGGAAGGGGAATCATCCCACCAAGAGCTGAAAAGGAAATGGGAACCTAAAGTCGCCATCGAAAGATTCAAGCTGGCAGATGGGTGATTTGGCCACTGTTTATGAAGGTGTGGGAGGACATCCACATCAGAAGGGAGCCCTAAAGATGAATGCTCCACCATTGAAGAAGCGGATGAGGCAAGAGAGCATTTTCAAGAGGGAACATTTCCGCCCTGGCCAAGCACAAGGCCAAGTAAAAGAAGCGATTGTGCACTCCATCCTCTGGGTTCCCTGTGTATATGAATTTACACAACCAATACACGGGGAACGCCGCCAATTCCAATGGCGCCTTGAAACTTGGTCTGTCTATCACACGCACCCTGAAAGCGAACTCTGGAACCAGAAGCTGAGCCACCCACTGAAGTTTTGGCGATTAGCCGCCTTGAGTCCCCTACTCTGAGTAAGGGCGCCCAACATCTCCTCCATCATTGTACAATCTTTCGAGGAGGGATGAAGTGTGTAGAAGTCTTTCTCGCCTATCAGGGGCAAACCCGTGAACACTGCTACATCCTCCAACATTGGTGTGAATTCACCCCACAGTGCCAGGAAAGTGTGAGACTTGCTATTCCATCTGTTGAGAGCGAACTTCAGCCCTGTCAAGTCCTTGATAAAATTGGCGTCTGCCGAAATGGTGATTGCATCTATGACTCATGTTGAGCCCAACTCCCGGCTGTAAGTTGCCAGCATGTACTCCGCCCAGTCAGCGAAGCCCAGATACTGAACGCCCAGCACCACAAAATTCCACTGAGATAGCTGGACAATCTCCTCTGCTAATCAGGAACCTAGGGATGTGGAAAGGGTTGAACACA
>JAYMTB010000529.1:0-13795 GCA_036897585.1 Francoa sonchifolia | reverse complement strand
GGTCATAGTTTCTAGGTCAAGGATATGCAGATCATTCAACAGAGATCTATTGGCATCTTGTCCACCAAATATCACTAAGCTTGTCCCAACCAGGGTCACAGATTGCCCTCCACGCGAGACCTGGAAAATATGAGTAAAAAGTAAAAAAAGAAAAATTAACAGATGGGAGAGCATTTTAATTACAACGAATTTCCAGTTATAAGTATATAATGATGAGAGAGCGCCCTAATTATTAAAAAAAAATAAAAAATAAAAAAGACAGATGAGAGATGAGAGATCAATAATGATTTTTTTAAGGTTTTGTCTAATGTGTAAATGTGACTGATATATTATCTAATGGAATGGAAGTTACTTTCTTTTGTCAAGAAAGAAATTACAATGAATTTCCAAACACGACCTTCTAGAAATTCTCAATTATTGGTTTACAAGTAAATCTAAAAGCCATTCAGGTTTCATATGTCCCAAATGATGGTCATTTTCAATGTGATTATAAGCAGAGATCTCCAGGATTATGACAAAATGTGAACTTGAATATTTTCCAAATTTTGCATTTGTCAGATTTCCAGCTTACAAAGAAATAAAAATGCATCCAATAAAGAGAAGAAAAATACCGGGGCTTTCCCATAAGTCTTTATGGTTGACCAAGTGCACGTTTGCAAGTCATATGCCTTCACTGTCATTAGAAAAGAAATAAAGAAAAAGTAAAGCATTAATTCTTATAACTGGAATGGAAGCAACCTTAGAGACTAGAATAATGTAATGATAGCTAAACCATCCAAAAACAAAATTCACAATAATAAATACCATCTGTATTTGAAAAATAATGTCGCAAATTTCTTAGAAGTGTGAAAGCAAATGACTAGTTCAGTCTAAAGCTGGTGATACAATATTATAAATGCCTTCCCTGTCATGGTCCCCTATAACTGCTTTTACCGGTGCATCATTCTAGTGGACATGTTCACATAAAACAACACTCTTACTCCATGGACGGGGTATGAAAGTCTAATAGAAAAAGGTGTAAATGGGGAGGTGATGGTTTACAGGGCCAGACTGCACAAACAGGTATTTAACTTCTGGTGACCCCAGGTCTGCAACATAATATTTGATTCAAAGAGTCAGGCAGGCTATGTTTCCGGGGAAGGTGTTTAAAGAGGAGTTTGGATATAGTGGAAACCTCCCAACATCGGCATTTTGAAGCTTATTGTCACCCCTTGGCAGCTGCATAGCTCAGTTATATGCATTAGATAAGCAAGTGGAAATGCTCAGTTTCAACATGTATATAGAGAAGGAAATGGTGTGGCTGACTGCTTGGATAAAATGGGGCATGTAGTTCAGGGCTATGTTGGCAGGCTGGCAAGGGATGATATATAGGGGCTGCCAGTTTTTGAGCCTTACGGTTGTGGCTTAGGAAGCAGTATTTTTCCTTTGGTGGCTAAATTGACAAAAAAAGTAACATGACACCTCCTTTGGGTCTTTCTTGGGATGTTTTTGTCTATAGCTTCTTGCTTTTTGTTGTCTCCTGTATATCTTTATGTTTTAATAAAGCCTTGGCTTCAGGCCCCTTGGGCATTTGTGTAACTTATCTATAATAATCATTAAAATCAATTTCACTGAGTCTTTACGCAAACCTCAATGTTAGGGAATAAAATATTTATCACCGTTGGAGCTTTTTACAGGTTTATATATCGGTGGTTGATATTTTTTGAAATAAAAGGTGTCAAAATGACATAGCTAAATTGATGTTAAATTTACCTTGTATAGTTTCAGACAAACTCTTTGTATGTCCAGCAACAGAAAGTAGCTTATTGTCCCATGGTATCTGAAAGGGAAAACAAAGACAATTGGCATGAACATGGGATGCCATGCTACTAGATAAGAAAATTAATATTCCAACACACATAGGGAGATATATACAATACAGCAGAACACAGCTTTGTAAGTAAGCTTCCGGATGTCAACAGAATGATAAGAGAACAAGTTTTGTACAAACCAAGGAATGACCAGCACAGGGAGGAAATGGAGCAGGAGATTTTGACTCTGACAACTCAACCCCGAACTTAGACTCAAGCTTCGACCAAGTCCAACTTTTTAAGTCGAGAACCTGCATTATTCCTCGAATTATGGACATCTTCACCAATGCAGCATTAAAGCAATATAGTTTGAAAAGTCATTTTTCTAGTATAATTCCATCAATTTACCAATCAAATTACATCCAACGTCCTATGCATAAATATTACTTCTAACCAAATTATATGTATAGATGCATGCATGAAAAATAATTTGCTCACATGAAGATCACTAAGGTAACGACCATTATGGTTCCCACCATATATATACATCTTATCTTGCACAACTGCTGCCCCATGCTGCAAAAACGAGTAGAAGTTGTTAAAAGGGAACATATAAAAAGAAAAGAAAGAAAGCAAGAAAAAATTCATAATCTAAATGGACCCAAAAAATCACCTCATAACGGGGTTTTGGACATTGACCAGATATTGGAGGACCAACCCATTCATCATAGGTTATGACTGAACCTAGACCTTCCAAGAAAATGTCTTTATCCTGAGTTTCCATACTCCCATTTTCAGTGGATATGGGCTTTGTCTCAGGAATAAAGTTTCCATTCTCAACGACTGGCTCAATATTTGAGTTATGCTGTAATGAAGATGAATTTTGTTAGAAAAAGAAAGTTAAAAATCATAGTTAGCAGTATGAATAAGCAAAATTATATTAACTATAATTAACTGTAGATAAATAAATAATTATTTAGACGTAAGACTCTAACAAAATAGGCTTCAGTTATTTGGTTCTTCCTCCCTACCAGTTGAAACTGTGTGACAGCTGTGGTTAAGAAGTTTATCCATGTACAAATAATTAACAACTCAAAATATATCATATTCAAAGAAACTACATAAAAAATAGAAGGATATTTCCCTCACAGACAATCACAACCTAAAGATTCACATTCACGGTAAATGTTATTCTCTAGGAGACACAACACAAGCATAAAATTTTCATGATGTAATTATATATGAAGTTTTGTACTGGTGGCAGCAATGACCTCGGTGGTTGGAAAGTAAAGTGATGATGCGATAATGGTGATTGAAGGAGCTGAGCAGCATAGGCAGTGTTTACCATCTCCAAGTATCTAGATTTACTAGCACATCAGGTATATTAGACTGCTCCACACATACCATTAATTATTTCCACGCTAGACACTATATCTTCATAATATGCATTTGAGAAAACTCAATTTATACAGATTCATAATGTAAAACAGCCACAGCCACAGCTACTGCAAAAGATAAAGTAAGGAACATAATATTACAATTTTTAACAGCCTTACATTCATTTCCACATCTACCACTGACTCTGCAACAGAGTTAGATGCTCTTGAATACCAACCTGGATCTTCTTCCTGTTCCATTGATGATCAGATAAAGATAATTAGATAACTTATATAATACACGAAGAACCATGAACCTCAAAATTGTATTTGCATGGACCTCCAATATCTTCACAAAGAGACGCATTGCTTCTGTGGAAGCCATATTTCCCAGCCCGTGCCAGCTTCAAAAGAATGATAAAACTTCAGAAATGTACGATATGCTTAATAGAGTGTGATCAAATGTATGATAGTACAGATATCAAATACCAAGTGCAATCAATTTGTGACAAAATTCTAGGTCCATTCATTGTACATCAATCTCTACATGAGTCTTTTAATATATGCATCCATCCATATCAATCTATATACATATCTGCCTCACTAATCAAAGGTGGTTGTATCTCTTTGAAAATTTTATAAAGTGCTTCTTTTAAAACAAAACAAAATATATACATATATACACATATACACATATGAAAATTATCTAAGAGAAATTTAGAGAGAATCAAAATTAGGGATTTCAAATTAGACAAGCAGAAAAATTGTTCGATTATGTATCATCATTAATAAATAGTAAAAAGCTTAAAAGACAACTATAAATTTCAAAACAGTATGGCCACCAACAGCTACCATCCTCTACCAGTACCAACCACAACTTGTTATTTCATCAATTTTTCTGACTCTCACAAATAGAATCCAAAAACTGTCCCTCCGTAACATTTTCTTTCACTTTCAGGTTAGCGAACCAGTTACTTTTCTGCGAATTGTTTCCTATTAGTTATCATTCCATGCTATTCATATAAGCAATGTTAGATATCTAATACCAAAACCAATATAACAACAGAATTACAAAGCCGTGTCCAAACTTAAGCTTGCCATGCATTTTGACAACTATATTATTCAGTATCTTATGAAGTCACCACTGCTTCAGATATCAGAAGTATAAACATTAAACTAATGGTACAGTACAATGCTGAAAGGGCAGAAAGGGAGGATGAGTTAGAACAATAGATAGATGATATGCATACTGTAAATATTGAACAAAAATACCTTGTCCATTTGCTTTGCTCAACAGGACTCCAACCCCTAGGTTTTGAAACATTACAAGGTCCTATAGTAGCCTGAGATCGCATAAAAAAAAATAGCAAACAATGTCATGCCTTGGTAACCTAACCTTTAACATAAAATAATAAAATCTTCTTAATAGTCAATGTTTTCCTATTGGCAGTATAATCAATGCCAAACTACACAACATGCAATCAAAAATCATTCACAGCACATTTGCTCAAAATACCATAACAACCATGAATTCTTTTCTAACAGGTCCTGGAAAGAAATTTTAAGTATTAGGGTCCATTTGGTATTTACTTTAAAGAAAAAGTCATTTACAATACTGTATTCTGAAAAGTGTTTTGGCATCACTGTGGCAATTTCTATGACTGCCTCTCAAGATCTCAAACAAGCTATAAACCGAAAATTTCAATCTCATCATTTCAACAATTTTGGAACCAAAAAAAATTTCACATTTGTTCTGAAGGTGTCAACCAGAGTAATTTTCTCATCTCATCAACCAAACACAGATCAGCGGTATTAAAATTGGTATTTAACTGCACAGAAACAGATCTACCAGAATTACAACCAATATTACTTAGAGAAACTAAAAATCACATATGTGGATTGCACTTGAAGGGAAAAAACATAATCCTAACACGAATCAGATTGACACATCCAAATCAAATAAAACACTATATAGATCCAACAAAAAACAATAAAATGATAGGTGGGTGAACATCTGTAATATCAAGAATCCAGAATTTTTGTCTCAAACCAGGCCAGCATTCAGCATTACGTTAATAAGAGCCACATACCTGCTGGTACAAGGCATAGAGGAGCAAAGCAACATCATTAGGGAACTTAGCAGTAACGCCTTTAGAAGAATTAGGCGATCCATCAAATCCAGCGTAAGAAGCCGCCGCAAAGAACCGCTCCGGGTACGCTAACCCCGAGCTAGCCCTAGCCATCGCCATTTCCCTATCCCAACCTCTCTCCGTCCAGATCCAAGACAATTCACAAAAAATTAACACAAAACCAGGCTGGTTGAAAGCTCGATTTCGCAATTAGGCTTCAGATTCAGCTTGGTAGAGATGAGATCAGGTTGGTGTTGCGATGAATGTGGAGCGATTGGTGATGGAATTGGCACACAGATGGTGAAGTTTTGTTTGTTTGAGTTACTGCGTTAAGAGCTCGACATGTCCAAGTTTGTGGAATTTGTGTTTGCCTCCCTCTAAGATTTGATAATTGTGGTTTGTGCATTGGATGTTTTTGAAATTATGGTTTTACCCCATTTTTGGAAGAATATTTCAATTTGCACACAAAAAATGGAAATAAAGAATAATTGAACAAAATGAAGTCCTTATTTGTATTGGAGATGGAAGAGGGTTTAATGGCGGAATGGAAGGTGAATCATGTGAGTTTGCATTGAGAAATGAACATAATGTAAGTAACAGTCAACCATTTACATTTTTCCCTCTTCATATCTCCGGCTCTTTTCTGCTTTCATTCAGTGCTTCAATACTCGAGTAGATTTGGTTATATGGGTAAGTTTCAAAATCCCTTTTTTGGCTTTCTTCTAACATATCACTATCTGATGGGTATTCTTCTTCTAACAAAAACTTATTAGGTCCTTCATCACAATTTTTATTTTATTTTATTTTTTGGTATTTTCTACAGAAGTTTGATTCATCAAACAAAAATGGGGAGATTATGCTTTGGAAAATGCAGATTAGCAAGAATAATGGGATGCATTCAATTTACATTAGGAGGACTAGTAATCCTTGCAAGCCTATCAAGTCTTTTCAGATTCTACTCAGCTGGATTCTTCTTACAAAATGAAGACATATGTCACCAATTCTATGGTGTCAACTCACAAGAATTCGACATCCAAGCCTTATCTGACCGAGTTCGAGAAGTACTAACTATAATGGAATCACTACGGGAAAAGCTCGAAAGCAAAAACGATTCTAGTCCGTTCCACAAAAATTTTATGGACGAGTTTTACAGAGCGCATGTAAATTTGAGGCAGATACGAATCCCAGAAGCTGCGAAAATGGGAAAGGAGGTTCCTCCTTTGGTTAATGGTTTTAGGACTGAGGAGATTAGGAAATATATTAGTCCTAAAGGGAATAGGATTGGGAAAGTGAATATTTATGGGAATGAAATGATATATAACACTATTGGTCATGCTTGTGTGTTATTCAAAAGGGAATTGGAGGAATATATGAGTTATGACATTGGTTCGGATTGTAATGATGATTGGAATTTAGGTCAAAAATTAATGATCAATGGATGTGACCCATTACCAAGAAGAAGATGTTTAACAAGAGCATCAAATTTGTACCAAAAGCCATACCCTCTTGAAAAATCTCTATGGACATTACCAGACAGCAGAAATATCAGATGGTCGAATTACAAGTGCAATACTTTCGAATGTTTATCTAGCAAAAATCCCAAAAGGGGTTTTTCGAAATGCATTGGTTGTTTTGAATTGGAAAAGGAAAAGCTCAAATGGGTTAATTCGAGTTCAATGTCACCAGTAGATTTTA
Organism: Francoa sonchifolia; assembly: GCA_036897585.1. Taxonomy (NCBI): domain Eukaryota; kingdom Viridiplantae; phylum Streptophyta; class Magnoliopsida; order Geraniales; family Francoaceae; genus Francoa; species Francoa sonchifolia. The sequence goes on along the minus strand of JAYMTB010000529.1, from coordinate 6,805 downwards.
CTGTTAGCTTTGTGTTGGGCATTAAACCAGGGGAGATACGAATAGGGATTGATTATGGTATAAGCACAGGTAGCTTGGCAGCAAGGATGAAGGAACAGGGTGTGACCATAATTACAACATCATTAAATTTAGGAGCACCATTTAGTGAAATGATATCACTAAGAGGGTTGATTCCAATATATGTGACAATAAATCAGAGGCTACCATTGTTTGATAATAGTATGGATTTGATACATACAAGTGGGTTTTTGGATGGATGGATTGATTTGATGTTGATGGATTTTATATTGTTTGATTGGGATAGGGTATTGAGGCCAGGTGGAATTTTGTGGGTGGATAGGTTTTTTTGTAAAAGGGAAGATTTGGATGATTATATGAAAATGTTTTTGCAGTTTAGGTATAGGAAACATAAGTGGGTTGTTTATCATAAGTCTGAGGATGAGGTTTTTCTTTCTGCTTTGTTGGAAAAACCTCCTAGAGGAATATGAATATGAATATGATGTTTGTTTGTTTGTTTTTTGTTATGTTATATGCTCGATTATGTTTGTGATTCGGTTTTTTTTTTATATTTTGATATGTTTTTGTGATTTTTTTTTTATTTATAAATTTTAGGTAGTAGCAGAGTTGCGTAAAATAAGTTAAGTTATGTTTGAATTATTTGAAAGCAAAAATTCTTAAAAATTTATCACTTCAAAATGCAAGTGTTATATTACAATCAGTATCTCTGAAGTGACAAATTATAAAAAATTAGTATGTGAATCAACACTTCAGATAAAATAATTGAGAAAAACTGGCTACTTGAAATTGTGAGATTGGGTGAAACTAGTATTTCAAGGGAAAATATTACTTTTTTTTTTTTATATTAAATGTCAAAAATAAATATTCTTTTTATATTAAAATTCGCTATTAGATCAAGTTGAACTACTCCTATATGGAAAAAGTATTCTATGTAGTCATGTTTTGGCATTCAAAATTCGATCAAACAGCTTCAAATGCGAGTAAGCCAATTTAATCCAAGAATTAATCAAAATGCACTTATTTAATATATATATATGGAGAATAATTGAAATTTCTCTCATTTGTATGACATAGCAAGAGAGATTTCAACTCATAACACATAAGTTACAAATTTGAAGTCCTATAATGACTGGGAGCTCAATGCTGTCAGTCACATTAGTAAATACTTTCGTCACGTTGAAATTGCATCTTACATGAGTATAGCTAGCTTACAGTAGTACTGAACAAGTGTTTCTCGACAAGAGTATGATTCTTCGAGGAGCATTGGTAAGACTATTGATCCCTGCAAGCGGAAGCTGGGATATAAATAATTTGTTGAAAGAGCGGGGGGAACCTGAGACCAAAATCGAGAGTCCAACTTCATATTTACAGAGGTGGCTGCAGAGATGGGAAGAACGCGTCAGATTGAAGTTGGTACGAGCGCTAATATCTGGGTCTTGAGTCTTCCCATCGACATTTGTATTTCTCTGTAAATGGGAAGGTTTTGAGGACAGCTTGGATGCAAACTTTTAACGGCAAAATCAAGTATCTGTGCTACATCAGATGGAGGGTATTGTCGTTGAGTACACGTCTGCAAATCAGTAAAAGAAACGATGAAATCAATGCTAATCGTATTATGGAGCAGTGCTGTGCAAGAATCTACGACTAACCTTTATCATGAACAAATTAGCGACACATGAAGTGATAAGCTCTGAAGGGAGTTGTGCCTCGTCTTTGTGAGAGCCATTAGGTAATACTGGGTCGGGCACACGACCAGCAAGTAAAGGTTCGGACGTATATGAATTCAACAGACTTGGATGCGGCAAAGTGCCATTGACCTGCTCTGAAGGCCTGATTACTGAAACTCTGGAATCAGATGTAATTTGCCGGGTATCGAAAGAATCTAAGGCCTCTCTAAGTTTTGTGAAAGCATCCTCTCCTTCCTTCATCAACGACATTGCCTGATGAATATTCCATCATAAAAAAAATGTTGCAATTGCAATAATGGTTAAAATAAATCAATTGCAAGTACCACTTGATTTCCATATAGTTTATGGTCAAACACACACAAGATAAAACATCATAGAAACGTGTATATCTTCCAGAAAAAAGAAAAAAAAACTAAAACTGTATCCAAATAAGTGAAGGCTCTTAATAAAAGTGGGTGAAATCAGTGTCGGACATATACCCCCATCCGACTCATGTCCTTGAGTGGAGTCCGAGTACCATAGAAGTAAACTGAAGTCCAATATCAGAAGAATAATATTATGGAAACACTGAATAAAAACACGAAAAAGAGACCTCCGTACCTGAATTGCCGCATCCACCATTTCATGTGCTTTTGTTCGTGAGCCTTTTACAATTTCAACTGCATTAGATCCTGCTTCTTGATTGGTTAAAGAAGAATTATCAAGAGAATTTGGAAGGCTAGAAGGTATATTGGAAATGAGTGGATGCTTCATCCATGGAGACACTGAATTTCCTGGGTGAGTATTACGTTGTCTCAAATGATGCAACGCAGAAGAAACCTGTATGAGAGAACAATCAATCAGAGGTTGCTGCAAGATCAAATACACAATGGTAAACTCAAAGAAAATATGGGAGAGATACAAATTCTCGGAAGCCACATGCCTGACCACTGGCTTCCTTGAGCTGTAAAAGTACCGTGGCGTATTGCTTTTTGAAAAGTTCTGTATCTTTTAAAGAGTCCTCTCCATTTTGGATCTCCAATACGTCAGTATTTGCATTCTTAAGTTCCATCACTAGTGCATCCTACAAAACCAAAGAAAAAAAAATAGGAAAACGAAAAAACACGAGTTTAGGCCATTAATCTTAATGCAACTCCTGGAGAGTAATTATACACATTTAAGTGCAAAGACGAGAATATTGGAAAGTTGTATATACTAGAAAAATGCACAACCATGGAAAACCTGGAAACCAAATGGATGAGAAAGGGTGACAGTCCTGTGCCCATATGATTCAGGTTTGAGGACCATGAATGTCTAATCACGATAAAAAAGAACTATACCTTTTTAGCAAGAGCACGGTTAAGCTCAGAAAGAGCGGATATGTCAGCTGTCCTTGCTTGGATATGTTCCATACAAGGCCGAATATAGGCTGCTTGTTGTGCACCAACAATGTCAACAGCTGGTGTCTTTGCCTGTATGATGGCCCTTTTTGTGTCCTCCTGCATAAGTTTCAGAAATTAGAATAGTTTAAAATGACTATTATATTAGTTTCTTACTTGTCATTTTTACATCTAATATGTGGTGGGGAAAATAATGACATCTTTTAACACTCGTAACTTCAGCTGACACAACTTCATCTACACATATAAATGTATGATCTATACAAATTGCAGTATGAGATTGCAATTAAACTAAACTCAGCCCAATCTTTTACTAAAAGGATTGAGCCAATATAAAGACCCTATTGCATATTTTGGAGAGATGCATACTTATCTATACAAGATCTGCAATAAAAAGATATAAGACAAAATAACAAATGTTTCTAGTAAAGTATAAATCATAAAACCGATATCCATGTAGTTCATCTCTTAAACGTCAGCAAAATTTCGAGAAACCGAGGTACAGGCAATTTTACATGTTGTTTGCTTCTGCAAACATCAAGACAAAAAAATAGTTCGAGAAATTTTTATCTTCAATAGAAACTATTCAATCATAGTGGATCTCCATGGAGTTTTATTATTATTATTATTATTATTTTTTTTAAAAAATTTGTTACTCATATTATCCCATAATAGGCATACTGACCTTTGACTGCTTCATCAATGTATTCATAGGGATGATTGAATGCTCCAGATTCCCACTAGAAGTATAAATCATGGGCCCCCCAAAATTTGGAGGTCCATTCACTAGCAGCTCCTTTGACATGATAGGGAATCTATCACCAGCAGTGCTTCGTCTCCTAAGAGCCTCTGGCATATTGTCCAGTGGATTCAATGGCATGCAATCAATATCCTGATGAAAAGTCCACGTGTCATTCCCCCAAAAATAAAACAAAAAAGTAGAAAGAAAATATATTCATAATTCTAAAGTATGTAATTCGAACAAGGTGAATGAATAGATTAGAAAAGAAACTATCATCTAAACAAGCAACAGGATGTAATATCAGAACACACGTACGACTGCAGCTGCATTTAAACCATAGATCACCACAATCTACATCAAGGAAATAACAACTGTTCAAAGGATCTTTTTCTTTGCTTATTTTCCAGCTTAAACAGAAATTACCGTGAAAAAACTGCTTCCCATTTCCTGAAACGGCCTTATCATTATAGTTTAAAAGCTTAGGAAAACGGAGACATATAATCCAACAACAAGAAACACACTGTGACATTATCCAGGAGTTAGAATTCAGAATATTTACTCTTCAAGGCAAGGATGGCATAATGAATTTTAGCAACGTTAACCAAAGTACACTAAAAGTGGCATACAAAAAGCGTACGAGTACAAAAAAAAGTATGCTTATTGCAAGCAAATTCATATAGAATGGTGATGCAATCATTGTACTTACACTTTAAAACCAAGCCCAAGCTAGCCTTAACTAATCAACTAACAGGATTCTACTTGATAAATTTCTTTAGTCAATTAATTCACTACCTAGGTAGTCAGTCTCGTGTATGTGAACTAATTCACATCTTTTGCTGCAGAAAATACAAACTAATGTGAAGGAACTGGCATGATAATATGTTAAAGAATGCGTACCATGACAAATTCAACTCCTATCTCAGGACGGTCAAACTGAACCCTGCACTTGTCATGATCAACTGTGAGTACACTTCCATCATGAACTTCCCTAGTTTTAGGATGAAGAGCAATAACTCGTTGTCCAACAGATAAAGGTCGTGCTAAATCGGCCGGAAGTCCTTCCTTAATACCCTTGCGAAGTTCATTATAATGTTTCCTCACTGATTCCCGGTATTGTTTAAGTTTCTCTCTCTCTTCAAGTAAAAAGTGTTCAGAAAACCTCCGAGGTCTGCCAAGGGAACTGTAACAACGGGAAAATTAGTGTAATCATAAGTCTCATAAATATTTTCTATCCTTTTCAGGACATACTGCTACATGAAAATGCATATAGATCAGTAGGAAAATATACCTTCTTATTACACCCCATTCAACACGAGTCAGCCTTGGGATGTGTCCCAGTCCAACATGATTTAAGTATTCCACAAACTCTCTTTTAGCAAACCAAGGGTATTCAATTGCACTGTAGAACCATTCAAAAATAGACCATCTACGTACCATATAAGATGATAAACACGAAGAAACCTTTTCCTGCAAATAATCGGAAAGATACCACAACACACATCAATGTGACCCTTATTTTTCATAAAACTATAACTCATGGAAAATAAGGAGGAAGATAAGGTTATTACTCTTTGATTAAGGGCTCTATCATGTGCTGAGGTAAAAAACTTATTGGGTTGATTTTTCAGAAAGTACTCGGATGATTTCATCTCTTTCCGGTTCAATCTTCGCTTAAGATCCACCTTACGCCTGTTTTGTCTAGTGGGCAAGCTACCTTCGGTCGCAGCACTAACATGTTTAGTTGATGTCACCACATTGCTCCCTGGTCTTTTCTGATCACTATTGAAAGAACCTTCCAACATTCGAATAGATTTCCGTTGTTTTGACGGACCAGACATTGTGTATTTACCTTTGGTCACAGTATTATCCTCTTCTTCGCCAAACGCCTAAAACAAAGGTGGACAGTAAATGGAAAGGGGAAAAAATTGGCATTAACAGCGAAAGAAACAAATAAGAGTTGTCTAAATGTCCAACCTATCAGAAATTTTGATTGATATATATACATATAGACATACTTGACCTCTGTTGGAACAAACACAGGTACCAAGTGTCAAAACTTACTTAAGGTGTCATGTGCAACTACTCTTTTGGTACTCTCTTTGTCAGGTTTGGTTAGAGTAAATTTGCAAATATTTTGAGTATTTGGATTGGTATAAATTGAAAGAAAAAAAGAAAAAAAAAAAACACTACACACTGGCCATTTTGATAATACCCGAAAAAGGTCTGACTATTGTTGGGCAGTTGTACTCTCTTTCAATAGAAGAAACACAGCTGAAATCTACTTAATTATTATTCTTCTTTTTGTTTTCTCCTGATCTGATCTCAAGAAACAAAAACATACTCCTCGTCTTGATCAAGAAAAACTTCATTTCTTCTTCTTTTCAGTCTTTAATAAGATGTCCATAAAGTGTCCCACCAAACGGGTAGCATATAAGACTATGCATGGGAACATAGCAAAATAATTTATATGCTTATAAGATTGTATGAACTGAAAAAACAGATTGCCCCTTTAAAAGCGAAGTTAGACTCTTGGAGAGGAAGGATTGGAGGGGAGGGGAGGGCTACCCACAGCCATTGTGGAGTCCACAACATTTGACCCCCAAAAAAAGAGAGCATCAAACTAGGAAATATGCACTTTACGATTACGACAACAGTAATTTGATCTAAAAGACATCCAAGGTATAGACAAGGAAAAAATATATTTTCTTACGGCATTCTCGGGGAATTGACTCGGATGAGGAACCACATGAGCTTTTGCATCATATATCTGCAATAGGAAAAAGAATAGTCTTCCATGAACTGACGCAATGGATTATTTGACAGGTTCACAATAACGGATATAAACTGAGAAAAAAAGAAGTGTGATATTGTAAATAAGAATTAAAGTCTCTATGCTTACCTTTGAGACCACGGACTTGCGTTTTCCTTTGGAGGATTTATTGTTAGACTGGATCTGTCGTTTTGCATCGGAAAAAACA
>JAYMTB010000528.1:0-13803 GCA_036897585.1 Francoa sonchifolia | reverse complement strand
CCATCCAATGTCCGAGAAGTCGATATATCCAAATCCCAGAAATCTCCGTCCATTGCCCATCTCAGCTTCTTCATCTCTCAATCCAGGACTGCTCTGCAAGGTTTGGATAAAACCCTAGATATCAATCAGCTTTTCAGGTTTTAGAGCATAAAAAATGGATTTTTATTTATTTATTACTTTTTCTGAATTGGGGTAATAACTAACTTGATCTTAAAGTTATATAAATAAATTACAAATTATAAATTTGAAATAATTTGAAAAAAAAAACATAATTTAAGAATGTTTAGTGTTACATTAAAAGTAAATGATTTATGTTTATACAACATTGCAACAACAAAAACTAGGAAAATCTCGGAAACACGGACAAAATGCTGAGGATTATGATTTCCTTGTGATATAATACACCTCTTATCAGCATTTTAATAGCTGTAGAAATTACAAAGGTTGTCTTGTTCTATCTCCCATGTAACATTGGAAGTATTGTACAGACTACAGAATGATAGGGAGTTCGGCGATTACTTCGACAATTATCAGTGTCTGATACAACAGCAAGAGTTGTGACTGGATTACGAAATCAGTTTGCTATGATTGTCATCAGTGAATCCGTTTGCTTTGAGTATGAATCATGAGCAAGAGACTGCATCGGGGAAATGAAGATGTAACTTTGTTAGAATAACCTGAAAGGTAGATTTACGGGAAAAAAATTATGAAAATGAAAATATGGAACTTCAGTTACCTGTTCTTGTGAGTGGAAATACATGAAAGGCATATGGTGAAGGAAATTTGAAACCCTCGAGGTATATATATCAGCGTATCTGTGATTTAAAGGAATTAGAAGCTTGTGAATGGAACTCAATATATGAAGATAACAGACGAAGGTATAAGATGCATACTTCTCGATTTGTCTCATTAAATGGCTCTTGTCCCAAAAACCTGCGCGTGAAAGAAATCCCCACCTGATGCAAAAGGGATAAAGTAGGTCATTTCTCCGTCATGACTTTGATTTCAAAAGAACACACTTTCTGACACTGAACTTTCTAATTCATGAGCAAGGTGGGCCAAACAGTATTCATGACTAGGCATAACCAATTCACGGTTCAATCAATGATCCTCTGATCTATCTTACCTTTCGTTGAAGAGTCCTCCATCTGCTTCTAACATTGGAGCAATTTCCTCGTCTAATCTTTGCATGACAATGAGTAGCTTTTGTATGCTTTCCGTGAGTTCTTGATCATCCATGTCAGTAGCAGCAAGTGTCTGAAGGAATATAGAAAAGCTCCTGATCAGTTTTCAGAACTACATCACTAATTGAAACATGATAAAATTTACGCTAATGGAGGAGAAAGGATATATAGAAGCAAGCTTACTTGAGCAGGACGTCCCCTAGTTCGCCTTTGCAGAGCAAGGCGAAGTTGGTTAAAGAGACCACCAACAACTTCCTTTTGATTTATAAGGTCTATCAATCTCGCTCTATGATCATGACTATGAATCAAAGCACTATACTGCAAGCTCAAAATTTATAACACAGATTAGATTCATATTAGCATTCGACAAATCAAAATAAAAAAATGAAGTTCAAAGCACAACACAACAATGAATGTTCAAACTATTTCGCAGACAGATGGTTGCATTGTCCAACACTACAATTAGAGTGATATCGTGTAAATCAAACTTATTAACCTCTTCCTCCAATTCTCGACAAATCAATGCTGTTCGCCATCGTAGATGGACTTTGGATTGACTAACATCAGTGTAAATATGGTCACCAACATATAATATCTCATCTCCATGGATCCCAAGGGAATCCTCAACCATCTGAGCACTCCCCCCTGAGTAAAGGCCCCCTGCAGAAGAAGATAAAAGAACGAGTGCATAAGATTGCCATATTTTATATCAACAACTTTTGGTTGAAAAACACTATGAGAAGATAAAGACATTTCAGCACTATAGGGCATTTATACAACTAAATTGAAGTTTCTCTGCAGCCTAATATGTATATGGCCCAAGGACAGATGGTGCAAAGTTTTTGACCAATTCAGGGCAATAATATAATTCAGCTAATTCTACCATCAATGATTGATAGTTCTTTCAGATGGGTTCCCTTAATGCTCTAATTTATAAAAGTTTGCACCTTAGAGAATCAAAGATAATGTAACCAGATCAGACAGTAAAAATCACCTGTCTGAGCCTTGAAACAAGGGCGCATCAGACCCTCATCTGTTACCACCTCATACATTGGGTGAGACATTTGGAAGAACTCTGGCTTCCTTGCTGAGACTATTACCTACCAAAAAATACAACAACAATAAGACATGCATGTATAGCATTCTCGAAGTTAATAACAATTTCAAGAAAGAAGAAGAAAAAGAAGTATTGATGAGGATAAAGTGAATTAACTAGCTTGTGTAGAATTAAGTATAAAATGACCCATGAGATTTACTCACAATGTCGAATAAATCTCGCCAGCCCATATCATTAGGAAGGAATCTGTTGAAGGAATGATGCATCATTTTGTCTGTATAATGATAATCTGAGTTGGTAATAAGCAGAAGTTTTTTACCAGCCTGATACAAAAAGTGTCAGTAAATAATGAGTATCAAGTTTCCAATATACGGAAAATGAAAAAGTTAAAAGCCGTACCTCCTTTTGATCCAAAAGTGCTAACGGAAGTTCTGGATCAGGCTCTACAAACAGTTCAGGCTTAGCCATTATCTCACTCTGTGGAATGCCACAAATCAGTCCGTGCTTGTTTAGCACATCAATAAACGCAGCCAATATATATCGCTATTACCTTAAGCTGGCCTTCTACATGTGCCCTGAAAAGGGCCTTCCCAACAGCCTGAAAACTACGACAGTCAAAACTTGAAATACATAAACTAATGTCGTAGTTATATAACAAAACTTGCAGCATCTTACCTTGTAAAGCCCTCTATAATCAAGTGCACCTAATTGTGCTGAAATAGCTCCATCATCCAACCTGTCAACCATCTGGAAATAATTATATGAGAAAAGGTAAAAGTCAATAATCATAAGAATGAACGATTGGTGCAAAGTAGGTCGGGGACTTAACAGATAAGAAGGTGGCATGTTAACATGATATATTTAGTGGTGAGGTTTAACACATTTTGTTTTCTATTTCAACAAGGCTTTAGGTGTCGGGATCAAACAAGTATGCAATAACACAGTCTACACTTGGATCAGAGTAATATTCATTTTTTGTTGTCTTGGATATAACTCGGCATTTCATTGCTATTTAACTAACTAATGTAATAAAGAGAGTCATCAACAAGCAGCTTAGTGCCCTACTCAAAACAAAGAAAAAAGTGCAGCATATTAGAATGAAAGTTGCTCTTTCCAACTACACGAAATAATCAAATGACAACTTATCATAAAGTGAAAATATTTGAGCCCAAATAAAATAAGATGTCAAAACTACCTGCATATAAGCCACAGCTTCTGAAACAGAGAACAGAGTATTGAGGAACTCCCATTGACTCTCCTTTCGTAGATCCACCAGTTCTCTTCCATATATTTCACTTCGATGCACAAAAAGTAGAGAATGTTACTCCAGGTTTGCACAGAATTGTATTTTTTTTCATTTTCTTTTTCCTTTGGTAAACATCTATAATTTTGACCTATCTTCTCATTTAGGCAATAGAGAAGCCAGATTCGATCTAGATAATTATCAACAATCACACTGACAAGGTCCAAAGAACACCTTAAGGCTTGATTAGATAGCATTCTCGTGCCATGCATGGCCCTCTTTACATAACCAAATCGATCAGCCTTAACCAAATTGCCTCTCTCTTTGTCTATGACAAGGCCTCTAATAACCTAATAAAGTAGACTAAGTTTAGAATCACAGAAGAATATACAAATTTAACTTGCTCAGAAATAAGAATATTACCAAGTCTGGGTCAAAAGCTAGCCCATCAACAGGGAAACCCATGTTCCTCAGATTTTCCATACAGTAGTCATAAGCCCGTCCTTCCCAAGCCTGCGCATAAATGCCAAGGAATACATATTTTTTATATCTAAAGAAACAAAATGAAGTGTGAAGACAAAATATAGAGCGCACGCAAGCGCACACACACCTCTACTATCTATCTCTCATTAGTACTCTATTCATTTCTATCTCTACAGGTTTTTAAACCACAAGTATTTGTTTTGTATCTTTTTTTTCTTCATTGGTAAGGATACCCTTTGTAAATTTAAGGAAGTGCAAACTCTCATATTCAGTTACTTCACTGAACATTGATTAAAAATAAGAGCGTCACCAGACACAAGCTCTGCACTGTAGAGGCTCTAGTATATATATACAAGACAGACACCACTTGAGATCTAAGATTGCCTCAACTATTACGAATTTAATTAAAGAAAATTTTGATCAGTTCTGATATAACAAATAAATTAAGAACTTATAATTACCATCACGTTATAATGCATCAAGGTGTAGTCCATATCATACCCAATGGCACTAATTGAACGGAGATTCAATGTACGGCTACAAAATATTCCACGAGGTGAATTTCTTGATGAAGAAGGACTCTGCACATTAATCAATACATTAGAGATGGATGAAAGCATTACTTTAATAACAGATGCAAAATCAGTGGGATACACACTGCTAAGCATGAGGTGATGAGGATTACAAGAAGAATATGGAAAAACAATTAAAAAACTAAGCAGTGGGTCATTTCTTAAGACATTCATGGTCTACTAATAGCGGTTACTATACTACTCATGATCAACCTCCTTGGGAAGTAACAGAACGTTGACAAGACAAACTGTAAAAGCGGAAGATAAATACAAAAGAGGACCAGACATAGAGAAAGAAGTTCACTGCACCAGAATACCCAAGTGTCTAAGCAAATTATCAGCTTCTTCAGCTTCCATCCTAGCAACTTCCTCAATAGGACCTTCTAAGGTTGCTTGACCATTTCCTACACGGTAAAACATAAGACACGAAGTTAATCTAAAGAGATCAGCAGAGGGAACAACTGTATCGAATCTTGCTGAAGCAAAAGGATGTTAAAGGAACAGCACAGCAGAAACTCAACAGGAAGGGGGATTTGATGAAGAATGTATGCTGCAATCATACAGAATCCATCATTCCTTGGAGAAACAACTATATTTATGCAACAATGGGGCACTACTTATTTAGCAAAACTGCAACTGATATTCCTAAATTGGAGGTGTAATAACAACTCAATGCTTTTAAGGCCAAAATTAGGATTTCTTAGAATGCTACATCATAATGTGAGTTATAGCTACCATATCCTGTAAAATCCTTCAACATAACCTTTAGTTAAAAAAGAAAAACGAGGAGAGAGAAAATACAAACGATACTCTTATTTCATTTCTTTGATATCTCAAATGAAACTTCATCATCCCTTTTAATAGAGCTACTAATTTGGATTAACAAACTTTTTCAGTTAACACTAACAAGAGTGTCTTCCTGTTTCGTATGCATAGCCACTTCATCTATTAGTAAAGGGGGATTTCCAATTTGCTATCTGCCTTAACCACTGATTTCTTACAATTAACTTGCAATTAAGACCTCCATTCTTACAAATCAATCTACAATGCTCAGTAACATTTCGGAAACACGAAACAAACAAAGCACATACATAAAGACCCAGTTGGAAAAAAGCTTACCAAAAGCCTCAAGATGCTCCAACTTGACATTCAAATCCCCTTTAGTACTCTCTCCCATATAATCAACATCACACTCCTTCGACGATGTCACTGAAAACACATCCCCTCCAGCAGCCTTCGCATCAACACTACAACAACAAACCATCATTCCCCTTCCAAAAACCCCACCAACATTAACACGAGAAAAAGGTCTTATTTGAACCACACTAGGGTTTCTAACACAGCTTAAACCCACCATTAAAACAGGGGCCTCACTATATAATCCCAATTTCCCCAAAACCTCCATCGCATTCATCGTTTCCGCTGATTCTTGCCACTCACGACCAAAATATCTTTAGTCACGAGTCTATCCCGACGCAAGGCAAAACCTCATAATCCTCTCCTCCTTGTGGGTGCTCTGCTAATTTCATGGGTCCCGTAATAAAGTTTCCACCTTTATTTATTGATTAAAGAACATAATCAAACAATCACTCTGAAATTCACAACAGTTTTCAAAATTCATGAAAAAGGTACCATTTTCTGGTTGAATGAAATCAATTACAATGGTAATGCATCGATTATCCATACCCATTTTTACAGATTTGATTGCAATTATTGAAAAATGCAGCCATTGCAATTTGCGAGGAAAACCCAAAACAAAATTCCTATTTTCTTTCCCTCAATAATTAAGAGATAATCATTTTTAATAAATCTACTAACATCGTTTATATCTATGGCCCAATGGGCTTAGTTAATTTCCACATTTCAATATTTGGGCCTGATAGATGGGCCCCCATATACTACAGTTCATATTCAAGGCCCATTTGGGCTTACCTTGTATTTGATTCCCATATTTCATTCTTTGGGCCTGAATATAACATAATGGCCCCCCAATAGCTACAGAATACATATATTCCTCCTTTCTAGAAGGTCTGTTTTAACTAATTGTTTCTTTTTTTATGTTTAAAGACAGAGAGACACATAATACAACATGAGACAAATTTGGATGAGAGAAATGAATTTGTATTCAATTGATTTAAGATTCCTCCCAAATAATAATATATTTGTTTATGTTCAGGTTGTCTAATTAGTACTATTGATGTTAAATCATACCCATTAAAAATATACAAAAAATAGATGTTCATGAATCATGATGTGTTATCATGGTATAAGGGTTGCTATTGCATGCTTAAAAATTCATTTTCATTTGTCGCATAGGAAGAACATATTACAATCAATAAACATCATAACCCTTAACCAATTTGCATAATAAAGGTTATTATATTCAATATTTTGGAATTTAATCATGAATTACAAAAAAAATATCTTTTTTTTTAAATTTAATAATCGCCATTTAATCATTTTTTATTTAGTCAAAGAAAAGATCATATGCTTAAGTTTCAAGTTTTCTTTTTCCCCAAGTATATATGCTTCTCAAGTTTCAACTTTTCTTTTTCCCAAGAAATGACCCTTTAAAACTGAAATTCTCATTCTTTGGATCCTCATTCTTTTCCAAGCCTAAAAAACAAAAAACGAAAAGGTACAGAGTCACAAGTTTACTTCATCAAATTCATGTGATTCTTTTCCAAAATTAGTCACACCTTCAAATCAATAATATCAGTCATCATATGAACTTTCCATTATTTGATACTCATGATCCGAAAGAAATGCTCCCAAATGGGCTCATATTTTTATTTTCATTTATTTTGGTAATTTTTGTGTTTTATGGAATTTGAGATGTTATGGTAGTTGAAATTATGTATTCAACTGAATTTTTGTCTAAAAGTAGTTCAAATGTTTCATACCATTATTAACTAAATTTGCTTTGTGATTCTTCAAAATAATTTCCCTTTTTCCTTTTTTCCCACTTTTGGATTTTGATTTCTTCAGAATTTTTTCATTTTTCTAGTGGGTACTTGAAATTATTGAATTTTCTTCCCAAACAAGATTTATTGGTAAAAGTTGAAAATTTCTCACTCTTTTAGATTCATTTGCAGGAATCAGTAAGTGTTGCTGTAGACTATAAATGGCTGAGGAGAATGGTTTGGAAGGTGAAATACATACAGAACAGGCAAGAGCTATAGCAACAGATAGCAATTCAGAAGTAATGAAGGATGAGATTCCAGTGAAAAATGGGAACCAGGAAGAGGGAAATCAGAATAAGACTAATAGTAATGCAGTACCACTTTATAAGCTTTTTGCATTTGCTGATTCCTTGGATTATTTGTTGATGTTTGTCGGAACAATTAGTGCTGCTGGAAATGGTGTTTGTATGCCTCTTATGACTATAATTTTCGGAAATGTAATCGATTCTTTTGGAGAAACTTCAGACAACAAGAAGATTGTTAATGTTGTTTCTAAGGTAATTACCTTAAAGTCTGCTATGTGGGTATTAACAGAATTAACTAATTTCATGTTGTTTTTTCAGGTCAGTTTGGATTTTGTGTACTTAGCTTTGGGGGCTGGTGTTGCGTCGTTTCTGCGTAAGCATGTTTTGATTTGTTGTTTAAGGTAGATTTTAACAAATTTGTTGAAACTGAGGTTTTTTTTTCCTGTTTGATGTGTGTCAGAGGTTTCTTGCTGGATGGTGACAGGGGAAAGACAGGCTGCACGAATACGAAGGTTGTACTTAAAAACTATACTGAGACAAGATATCGCATTTTTTGATAAAGAAGTTAACACTGGAGAAGTTGTAGAGAGAATGTCTGGTGATACTGTTCTTATTCAAGATGCTATGGGAGAAAAGGTTTTTGCTCTTATCGTATATTGTCATTTGATTGAATCACGTAAATTTTATGTTGTGATAGTCGTTAGAATTGAATGTTGCAGGTTGGAAAGTTTATACAACTATTGGCAACATTTTTCGGAGGATTTATTATAGCATTCGTTAAGGGATGGCTTCTTGCCCTTGTCATGTTAAGTTCAATTCCACCGCTTGTCTTATCTGGCGCGATCATGGGCATTATTATAGGAAATTTGGCATCGAAAGGGCAAACTGCTTATTCTTTAGCTGCAACTGTTGTAGAGCAAACAATCGGCTCGATGAGAACTGTATGCAGATTTCATCAAGTAATTTTCTTTGCGTATCTGACATTAGACCTCTGACTTGTTTCGCTTACATGCAGGTTGCTTCATTTACAGGGGAGAAACAAGCTATAGCGAAATACAACAAGTCTTTGATGAAAGCATACCAATCAGCTGTCCAAGAAGGATTGGCTGCAGGGTTAGGATTAGGTGTTGTGATGCTTATCGTCTTCTGTAGCTATGCTTTGGCTATTTGGTATGGTGGAAAAATGATACATGAAAAAGGGTATACTGGAGGACAAGTCATTACTGTTATTTTTGCTGTCTTAACCGGTTCTCTGTAAGTTTTTTACGCGGTTTATATCGTTTAAATGATGGATACCTAGTTGTTAAGACTAGTTTCTTAGTATTGGGTGATTGAGGATTCGCGTAAATGTTTTGTTATTTATCTGTTGTTTAATCAGGAATCTAGGGCAAGCATCACCATGCATAAGTGCATTTGCAGCAGGACAGGCTGCTGCATATAAAATGTTTGAGACCATTAATAGGAAACCACAGATTGATGCTTACGACACAAATGGGATGAAGCTGGATGACATTCGTGGAGATATAGAGCTTAAGGAAGTTTATTTTAGTTATCCAGCAAGACCAAACGAACAAATATTCGATGGATTTTCCCTCACAATACCTTTTGGTACAACTGCAGCTTTAGTTGGGCACAGTGGAAGTGGGAAATCTACAGTTATCAGTTTGATAGAGAGGTTTTATGACCCACAAGCTGGTGAAGTTCTTATCGATGGAATTGATCTTAAAAAATTTCAGCTTAAATGGATTAGAGAGAAAATAGGACTTGTCAGTCAGGAACCAGTGTTGTTTACATCTAGCATTAAGGATAATATTGCATATGGGAAGGAAGGTGCAACAATGGAAGAAATCAAGACAGCTGTTGAGCTTTCCAATGCTGCTAAATTCATCGACAAATTGCCTCAGGTTTGAACTTTCTGTCTTTTCCCCCTTTTCGATCTGAGAATAATATCTGGTGGGATCATGTTTTCTGTATCTAGGGACTAGACACAATGGTTGGTGAGCATGGAACTCAGTTATCCGGGGGTCAAAAGCAGAGAGTTGCAATCGCTAGAGCGATTCTGAAAGACCCAAGAATTCTACTTTTAGATGAAGCTACAAGTGCTCTCGATGCAGAATCAGAACGGATCGTGCAAGAGGCGTTAGACAGGATTATGATAAACCGAACAACTGTCATTGTAGCACATCGATTGAGCACAGTGAGGAATGCAGACATGATTGCTGTTATCCACAGAGGAAAGATTGTCGAAAAAGGTACTAACTTTATATTTGTTGTGCGTAAAATAAATGCGTTCTGACCCCTTGAATTTACCAGGTTCACACTCTGAGCTGCTCAAAGATCCTGAAGGAGCATATGGTCAGCTCATCAGGCTGCAAGAAATGAGTACAATGTCAGAACAGAATGCTGGCAATGATCAGGAAAGACCAGACATTTCTGCAGATTCCGGGAGACATTCAAGTCAGCGAATATCTTTCTTGCGATCCATAAGCCGGGGGTCATCTGGGATCGGAAACAGCCGCCGTCATTCACTCTCAGTTTCATTTGGCGTTCCTACCGAAGTAAGTGTCATGCAAACAGCCAATGCAGAATCTGATATTCCAACCTCAGAACCAGCACAGAAGCCCAAAGAAGTCCCACTTAGCCGCCTTGCTTATCTTAATAAACCCGAAATTCCAGTTTTACTTTTAGGCACTGTTGCTTCAATAGCCAATGGGGTAATATTACCAATTTTCGCAATTCTGATTTCCAGTGCCATAAAAACTTTTAGTGAGCCAGCTGATGAACTCAAGAAGGATACTAAAATGTGGGCAATATGGTTTATAGTTCTTGGTGTGGCATCTTTGTTCGCTTATCCATCAAGGACATATTTCTTTGCTGTTGCTGGTTCTAAGCTAATTAATCGGATTCGATCAATGTGCTTTGAAAAAGTAGTTCACATGGAGATAAGTTGGTTCGATGAAGCTGAGCATTCAAGTGGCGCGATTGGCGCAAGGCTTTCTGCAGATGCAGCTTCTGTTCGAGGCCTCGTAGGTGATGCACTTGGTTTACTTGTTCAAAACACTGCAACAACTATTGCTGGTTTGGTCATTGCTTTTGAGGCAAACTGGCAATTAGCTCTCATAATTCTTGCCATGATTCCTCTGCTCGGTCTTAATGGATATGCTCAAGTGAAATTCATGCAAGGTTTCAGCGCAGATGCAAAGGTTCGCTCTAAACTCCAAGATATCTAATGCATACAATATGAACAACTAATAAAAATGTTATGATTCTAGAAAATGTACGAGGAAGCGAGTGAAGTTGCAAATGATGCAGTAGGAAGCATTAGAACAGTAGCTTCGTTCTGCGCGGAAGAAAAGGTGATGGAGCTTTACCAGAAGAAATGCGAAGGTCCAATGAAGACAGGCATAAGGCAAGGACTAATAAGTGGGATAAGTTTCGGACTTTCATTCTTCTTGCTGTTTTCTGTCTATGCTTGCAGTTTCTACGCAGGTGCACAACTTGTTGCAAATGGCAAGACAACATTTTCTGATGTTTTCAGAGTAATTTTCAGCCAATTATATCATAAGTCCTCAGTTTTTCACATGTTATCAACCCTTAAACTTTCCTGGTTTGCAGGTTTTCTTTGCTCTCACAATGGCAGCCCTTGGAGTATCGCAATCAAGCTCCATAGCTCCTGACACAAGCAAAGCAAAAAGTTCTGCTGCTTCAGTGTTTGCAATTCTTGACCAGAAATCAAAAATAGATTCTAGCAATGAAACAGGTGAAACAATAGAAAATGTTAAAGGTGAAATTGAATTTCGGCACATCAGTTTCAAGTACCCTTCTAGACCTGACATTCAAATTTTCCGCGATCTTTGCTTAACTATCCGTGCAGGCAAGGTAAATCAGTTTGATATTATTCAATTAGTACTCCCAAATCCCAATACTTACTGTATGAACTTCGTTTATCAGACACTTGCATTGGTTGGTGAAAGTGGGAGCGGAAAATCAACAGTGATATCATTGTTGCAGCGATTTTATGACCCTGATTCGGGTCACATTACACTCGATGGAATTGATATACAAAAACTACAACTGAAATGGCTGAGGCAGAAAATGGGGTTGGTGAGTCAAGAGCCTGTTTTATTCAACGAAACAATCCGATCCAACATTGCCTATGGAAAGGAAGGACACGCGACAGAAGCAGAAATTTTAGCCGCAGCTGAACTAGCCAACGCGCACAAGTTCATTAGTAGTTTGCAACAGGTTAATAACTTATTATAACGCTATAACATTACTAGTAAAGATTGATTACGAATGTGCTTATGATATAACATCAATGCAGGGATATGACACGGTGGTAGGAGAGCGAGGAATTCAGCTATCCGGTGGACAAAAGCAACGAGTTGCAATTGCCCGTGCCATAGTGAAAGCGCCAAAAGTACTATTACTTGATGAAGCAACAAGCGCACTTGATGCAGAGTCGGAACGAGTGGTTCAAGATGCATTAGATAGAGTAATGGTTGATCGAACTACTATTGTTGTAGCACATCGATTATCCACGATTAAAGGTGCTGATTTAATCGTGGTGGTAAAAAATGGAGTCATTGCAGAAAAAGGAAAGCATGATGTTTTGATCATTAATAAGGACGGTGTTTATGCTTCCTTAGTAGCGCTACACGCCACTGCTTCTTCCGTGTGATTTTTTTTTATAATTTATTGTATTCCTGTGTATTATTTAGATTAAAATTCTGTTACACAGATTTTAAAAGATATTTGTCCCAAAAAATTTCAATAAGAAAGACATTTTGTTTGAGTTATGTATGCCCATCTCCACTTTTAGGCAGGTAGTTGTAACAGTATCTTATGTCACATACGTAAATATAAATATTGATCCTTTTTCAGGGTAGAAAAGTAATTTTATGAGCCTTTAAAGTCAAACAATTATTAAGATATGATAAAAAAAAAAATAGAAATATACCGTCGCATCTGACTAGAGCTTTCCAAAAAAGGTCAGGGGTATTTAAGACTTTCCACATATCTAAATCCTATGTGGAAAAGTGAACTGCCGTCGTGTCATCCTGACCGTTAAATTATTCACCGAATAATCTGACGGCGGAAATTCATCAAATTCGCATGTTCGTTTGAGAAAAAAGCGTGCCAACTGAAAACGGTCACGAGCCTCATTCCACGTAGGATCCATTTATCACCAACAAATCAAAACATTCCACGTGTAAAATAGGTAAACGCCCAGTCTCCACGTTTCCATATAAGAAAACTCATTCCCAAAGTGAGAATTGCCTTAAGCTCTCAAATTTCTCATCACAAATCTTCCGGCATCGAATCCCAGAAAAAGCAATGGAAGTTTCCGGCGTTATTTTCCGGCAAGTTCCGTACTTTACCGGCGCTGTAATCGACGAACACTCTTCTGCATCATCCTTTCCGGTTATTCCCAATTCCGATCAAAATCGTAGAGTTTGTTCGAAACCCAGAAAATTTTCTAGGGTTTCGACATCTGGGTTTTGTGATATTGGGCATTTACAGTACTATGAATCGATTCGGTGTGGTGAGAAGAAGGAGAAGGAAAAGGGTCGGAAGATGATGAGTACTAAGAAAAAATTGAAACTGCTTAAAGGGTTATCAAAGGATTTGTCTTTGTTTTCTGAATTGGGATTTGGTGTTGATCCTGAAATTGGATTGGTTGGTGAAATTCAAGGAAAGATCATCTCGGTATGAATCACTAATTTTATTTTTATTTTTGTGATGATGGATTTTATTAGTTTAGGTTTATCAAAGTAAAAATAGATTTGTTAAATACTGGTAACCTGCTTCTGATATCATGTTATAAAACTTAAAATGATATGTTATGGGTTTGATATGTAAATCATGTTCTACCAATATTGAAATTCAATACATGCATGTTTTCATTATGTGTTGGGAATAACTAATAGTGAAAATTCCTGATGGATTTTGTGGTTTTTGGTGTTTCTTACAAATTTGTTCTTGTTTTGTTTATAATAGTTGAAATTCAATTGAAATTCTTTGTGGGTTTCTGTCATTGGATCATACTTTTGTTA